>JAODAL010011866.1:0-97963 GCA_025379985.1 Phyllomedusa bahiana | reverse complement strand
CAATTTTTCCTACAAATGGGAAGAAAAAAATTTTTTTTTATAATATCTGTGAAATGGGGTCTTATGGAAGGGACTGTGACAAAGACAGCATACAAAAGGGGTTTTTAAAAATGCTTTACTTTGAAACTGACAAATATGAGTAAAAAAATAGAATTTTTTCTATGGAATTTGTTAACCTTTTTAGGGAAGAACCCTGGAGCAATACTGCAACACTTCATTTTTTTTTCTATGGCAATTTGTGATGGGTCTTCTGATGGCGGGGCCCCCAAAAAAAGGAGAAATTTTGGTTTGGGCACTCTGAATAAAGATGGGAAAAATGCAGCCAGCCCTACAAAAATATACACTTACAAAACTTATAAAACCCCTTAACTATTGAGTGTATGTTTTCCCTAAGCTACTTCCCCCCCTCCCTCCCCCGACTAATCTAACTAGCAGTTTTTCCCTGTTTAAAATCATAAAAAAGGGGTGTTTTCCCTGTGGAAACAAGCACACAGGCAGCAGTGTGTTCAGTACGAAAGTAGGTCGAAATGGCCGTTCAACAAAAAATACAGTGAATAAATAAGACGGTCAGTATTTTAGCGGAAAATGAACCCCCACACCCTCAGGGTGACGTTTTTGACCCCCCTCTGTACTCTGCACTGATTGGCTGGCCTCCAAAACTGAAGGAAGGAGCTGAAAATGGCGCCATACACATGTCCCGAACTCAAATTTTACTAAACTTGCAGCAAAAATTTGGTTTGGCTCGGGTTTGGAAAATACGTAAATTTCAACTCAAACTAACCTTCTTCCGAATGGTTCGCTCAACACTATATGCAACGTCTGTTGTTTTTTGTCCTCCAGATGCAGAAAGAACACTGGGAGAACAATTTCTTGTTAATTTTTAATGTGAAGTCATTTTTGGGGGAAAAAACTTGGCGTAGTGACAGAATAAGACTTCTTTTTGGTATTTTATGCCCCTTTTTTACGGGAGAGAACTTTTAGTTCCCCAAACCCTTTTTTGCTAAAAGTAATTGCACTAAAATTTTTTTAAGTAATACTATTTGAGACTGACCCACCATGGGCTCAAAGGGTGGATCTGTTAAGGCTTTTGAACTAGATAATCCCCAGATGGTACAGGTTATGACCACCTTTAAATTTTCTTTTGCTTTAAAGAATCTCCTCCCCATTAAATTATGGCAATGTACATTATCGCCTCCATAACGCAGGCCCCGCGATAGGGCATTACGTACATAAAATGATACTTATGCCCCTTTGATTGCAAAATGCCCTTTTTAGGCGTTTTAAAAGTTTACCATGCAAGGTATACAAAAACGCCAGATTTTTAAAAGGGTTCGTACTGTCGGTAAACCTTTAAAATGTTTAAAATGCACCTAAAAACTGCTACAGCTACGCCAGTTTTCGGACATGTCGCCCAGTGAGTCAGTGGAAACTTCTAAGGAGCACCAGCCTTTGTATATTCTCCAAACTCTGTTATAAACAGATGTAGTTACAGGTCTTCTGGCAGCCAGAAGGGTTTTAAGTACTGTACTTCCTCTGATAGAACAGAATGTTTTAAGTTTTCCCCGCTCAGCCTCCATTACGTTAATTGAACTTTGTGCACTTGGGGATAGAAAGTGCCGTTCTGAGATAGTAGGTCCTGCTGAGCTGTTTTTTTTCCAGAATGTGTTCTCATGTGACAATACAAGAAACCAGCCTGGCGGGGGGCCCGAGGGAAAAATCATTATACCTCTGCTTTCTATCCGATCTTCCTGGGACAATGGAATCATAGGAAGGGGGAAATACATAAATTAATTTGTTTTTTTCAACGATTGACAACCTGTCTATTGCTACAGGAGATCCCTGTTCTGAGAGGAAACAAAAGTGTTTGTTTTTGCATTGTTTCGGTTGCATGCAGGCGGGGAAAACCCTCTGGAGCAATTTGTCTGAAATTTTGGGGTTAGATCCATTTTCCGGGCCCCCGATGTGCTCTGCTCTGCCCTTATCATTATGCTCCTGCATTCCCTGAAAAGAGAGCGGTGCCCCCTTGATTGTTTAGGTGGTAAACCAATACCAGGTTGTCTGTACCAAGACATTCTGTTTGAATAGGATGAGCTGAAAATGGTATAAAGCTAGCTTGATGGCTCTCAATTCCTTTAGGTTGGAAGATAGCCTTTCTTCCTGGGGTTACCAATTTTGCTGAAACCAGAAACCCTTTACTTGGACAACCCAGCTGAAACAGAAGGCATCTGTAGACTTTGGGTTAACTGGCTGAGCCAGATACATCAGGATCTTGCCACAGATATGGATGCCAGAGGTACTTTGCATGCTGCTGCAGAAGAAAAATAGGCTCTTTTAATAAAGCTATCTGCTTTGCTGTTCATGGGATCCAACAGGATACAGGAATCTTCAGATGGAAGCATTGGAAAGCTTTGCTACTGCTTAACCTACCTTTGGTACTTCTTCCCATTTAGCAGTATACTGGAGATCCACCTTATATATCTTTGTATCATAGGAGATATAAATGGTCTAAATCATCAGAATCATCATCATTATCATCCTCAGAAACATATTCTCTTTCAGATATAGTGCTGTCACCAAATGAGGAGGACGGTACATGTGAGGTGCGAGGCTTAGCTGCAGACTTACTTATGGCTGAGTGGCTTTAACCTCTTGAAAGGTTGCAGAGATCTGTTCTTTAAACCAAGAGAAGAAAGATTTATCTGCAGAATGTAAGGGATCCTCCCCTTCAGTAGAAGAACATAAAGTGCATATATTTGAGACACTGTCCGCTCTGGAGGTGGACATCTAAGGGTTAATGCAAATACATAGTTAGAATTACATTCCCAGTAAGCCACAATAGCATACAGTCTCATTTACACAGCACTAATATACCACAAAGTTGAAAGTAGATGGTGTGTAAAAACAGCTTTCCTTACTACACAGAAATGATCTACTGCCAGACAAGATACTATTAGCTTGCACCGCCAAATAAACCACAGTAGTGGAGCAGTATAGCAGTCTCTTATATACAGCACAAAGCTGCAGGCAGATAGTGCATATACACTGCTTACCTTACTAGACAGGAAGGTTCTGCTGTTTGGCAAAGACATGGTTAATTTGTACTACCAATAAATCACAGAAGAGGTGCAATATAGTGACCTCATATACACAGCAGTAATATATCACACAGCTGAAAGCAAATAGTGCAAATACACAGCTTAGATCATGTGCATGCAGGGAAACTTCATCAAGGACTGTGCATGCATAGGTCTTCACCAACAGAGGCAGAAGTCAGTGCCAAAAATGCCAGGTCTCACATCAAACACTGAGAAGGAGGTGAGGCTAGATTCAGGTTCCATAATCACTAGCCGAGGCACTTGTGGACACCAAATTCCCTTAATGGGGAATAACGGCCACATGTTTATTTTTCGGAATGAGGGAACGAGATCTCTCTCCATATACAGCACGGAATTATGAAAATGGCCTTAGACAAACGATAACACAGGGCACCTGTTCTCTCCTAAGAGAGAAGTAAAAAATACTGGCATGTGGTGGTTATAGAGCAACACTTTGATTTGGTTGATTAGTTCAATTACTGTTTGTCAATTCTAATTGTACCTAGCGGAAGTAATATACCAATGGTGTGCTGCTGTTGGACGATCAGAAAAGTAAATAGTTTAAGCTATATGTTTTATAGGTAACATATTCTATCCCTTTAACTCCTTCTGCATATTACAAAGGAATGATCCATGGCAATTTACCCCTTAAATAAATATATTTAGGATATACTGGAAGGTGCTAGAAACCTAAACTAAAAAAATATACAGTATATTCAGAACTCACAACTTATGCTACGACTAGTGCTGTTCTGGGGCAGCTTGATTGAACAGCGTTTTAAGTCCTGCTATGTGGCCTCGTGGTTCCACCTCTATTTTAACTGACTACAAGGTTTGACCTTGAACTCTTTTAACCATTTCCCACCATGGCCAATGTTTTCCTTTTTTACAATTTATAAATCAATACTTTTTAATTGTTTTACTTATCTAAGTGATTTTGAGTTTTATGACACATTCTACTTTGGTTGATACATTTTGTGTTTTTCTGTGAAAAAATATAAATTTTTACCAAAAATTTGAAAATATGCCTTCTTTCTATTCTGTTTGTTTTATCTGCATGATAATCATATCTCACAATATAGTTAACAAGTAATACTTATCATATATCTACTTTGTGTTGGCATCAATAACAACCTTTTATTTTTTAGGACTTTAGAAGGCTTTTTTTTGTTAATATTTTTTATATTTTAAAGAAAACATAGTTTTAGAGGGCCCACTTAAGTTCTGAAGGGACTTTGATGGGGCTTAATGTCATAAACCGCCATTAGTCATACATTTCAAAAACTGCACACCCTAAAATATTTATAACAGCATTTAGGAAGTTTGTCGACCCTTTAGGTATTTCACAGGAGTAAAAGCAAAGTGGAGGGGAACTTTAAAAATGTATTTATTTTTTCAGATTTCAAATTGCAATCCATTTGTTCTGGAAAACAGGAGTGAGGTATTAACAGAGAAATGAAGTTCAATAATTATTAACCTGCAATTCTGCAATTTTTAGAAATACCCCATATGTGGCCTTAGACTATGTTCACATCAGGTAATTTGCAACTCATTATGTCCAGCTTGTGTCACACAAGTGTTGTAGAACACTTTCTTCGCCTTTTTTGGGACTTTCCCTTTTTTACAGTTTGGGTATCTTCTCTTTTTAAAATGTATCAAGGTCTCATCTATGGATATGCATGTGTGGAGGGTATGGGCCACATGTATGAAAACTGTTTAGGTCTAAAACTCACTTTGTTGCCCATAGTAACCAGAGTGCCCCTCTCATTTTTCCAGAGCACTATATAAAATGAAAGGGACGATCTGATTGGTTGCTATTGGCAACAAAGTGAGTTTTAGACGTAAACAGTTTTCATACATGTTGCTCTGTTTTGGCAAATCTGAAGCTAAAATTATTGGTAACTGGCCTGATTTCAAAGGCTAAATATGGGGTCATCTGTGCATTATTGTTATTTACCATATTGCCATGTCTGGTACATGACCATGAAGTAAATGCAGATGTACAAAACATTAGTGTTTGCTTCATCATTGGTTTGTTAACGAGCCAACACATGGCTCCAAAATATCATCATCTATGCTGTACCTAAAGGGATCCACCTGAGAGGTCTAGCAAATTATGATGTTGGATTTGGGACAAAAAACTGCTGGGTGCATAAATTAGTCTAGAACACCATTGGCATTGCTGCATTCAAAAAGCCATAACATTTTAGCTTTTACATCACTGCAGTCATATAAAGGCCTGTTTCCTTCTGGAATAAGTTGCTTTTTTAGGCAATATTTTCTATATGTTTCAAAAAACTTTTATGAAATGTTACAATGTTTTGAAAAACCTTAATTAATTAATTGAATAACTATAATTTGAGTGAAATAGAAAAACAACAGCAATTCTACCTTTTTTAAATTTTATTATGTAGGTTGACCTACCTTTTTTATCTTGTTTTATTCTGGTTATTGAGAGGCAAAATTAGAAATTCTGGCATTATCAGTTTTTCTTTTATGTGGTATAAATGACATGACATTTGGTTTTATTATGTTCATACCAATTCTATTTTTTTATATTTTACTATTTTTAAAAATGCATGTTCATGTTATAGGAGCAATAGCCTTTTTATTCCCTCATCGACAGCGCAGTGTGATTTTTCTTGCTACCATATTGGTTAATATGTCTATTTGGTCAGATCAGTTTTTACTGCCTTTCTTGTGGGGCAGGATGACTTCAATTTTTTGCTTTTTTTTGTCGCTCACTAAAGGTAAATGTACATTGGGTACGGCAAGTATTCAAACCCCTTTAAATTTTTCACTCTTTGTTTCATTGCAGAAATTTGGTAAGATCAAAAAAGTTAATTTTTTTGCTCATTAATGTATACTCTGCACCCAATCTTGAAAGAAAAAAAACCTGAAATTTCGATATTTTTGCAAATTTATTAAACAAGAAAAACTGAAATATCACATGGTCTTAAGTATTCAGACCCTTTGCTGTGACACTCATATTTAACTCACATGCTGTCTATTTCCTTCTAATCCTTATTGAGGTGGTTCTTCTCCTTCATTGGAGTCCAGCTGTGTTTAATTAAACTGATGGGACTTGATTAGGAAAGGCACACATCTGTCTATATAAGACCTCACAGCTCACAGTGCATGTCAGAGCACATTACAATCATGAGATCTAAGGAACTGCCCAAGGAGCTCAGAGACAGAATTGTGGCAAGGCACAGATCTGGCCAAGGTTACAAAAAAACTTCTGCAGTACTCAAGGTTCCTAAGAGTACAGTGGCCTCCATAATCCTTAAATGGAAGAATTTTGTGATGACCATAAGCCTTCCTCGACCTGGCCATCCAGCCAAACTAAACAATCGTGGGAGAAGAGCCTTGGTGAGAGAGGTAAAGAAGAACTCCAAGATCACTGTGGCTGAGCTCCAGAGATGCAGTAGGGAGGTGGAAGAAAGTTCCACGAAGTCAACTATCACTGCAGCCCTCCACCAGTCAGAGCTTTATGGCAGAGTGTGCCGACGGAAGCTTCTCCTCAGTGCAAGACATATGAAAGCCTGCATACAGTTTGCAAAAAACACATGAAGGACTTCCAGACTATGAGAAATAAGATTCTCTGGTCTGATGAGACAAAGATTGAACTTTTTGGTGTTAATTCTAAGCGGTATGTGTGGAGAAAACCCGGCACCGCTCATCACCTGCCCAATACAATCCCAACAGTGAAACATGGTGATGGCAGCATCATACTATGGGGGTGTTTTTCAGTTGCAGGGACAGGACGACTGATTGTAATTGAAGGAAAGATGAATGCGGCCAAGTACAGAGATATCTTGGATGAAAACCTCTTCCAGACGCTCTGGACCTCAGACTGGGCCGAAGGTTCATCTTTCAATAAGACAATGACCCTAAGCACACAGCTAAAATAACAAAGCAGTGCTTCAGAACAACTCTGTGACCATTCTTGACTGGCCCAGCCAGAGCCCTGACCGAAACCCAATTGAGCATTTCTGGAGAGACTTGAAAATGGCTGTCCACAAATGTTCACCATCCAACCTGAGGGAACTGGAGAGGATCTGGAAGGAAGAATGGCAGAGGATCCCCTAAATCCAGGTGTGAAAAACTTGTTGCATCATTTCCAAGAAGACTCATGGCTGTTCTAGCTCAAAAGGGTGCTTCTACTCAATACTGAGCAAAGGGTATGGTCTGAATACTTCAGACCATGTGATATTTCAGTTTTTCTTGTTTAATAATTTTGCAAAAAATATCTACATTTCTGTTTTTTTTCTTTCAAGATGGGGTGCAGAGTGTACATTAATGAGCCAAAAATGAACTTTTTTGATCTTACCAAAAGGCTGCAATGAAACAAAGAGTGAAAAATTTAAAGGGGTCTGAATACTTTCCGTTCCCACTGTAAGTTTTATAGCACGTATTGTTATCGACATGACAGTACTTACTTTTTTGTGTGTGATTGGCATATCAGCTCTGCTATTCCTAGCTATTCCTGTTTTATAAAATGTAGTAGACAGGACTACAGAGCTCTAAAGATTGAAAGCTTTTCATTTAGTTAAGTAACCAAACTCTGTTACTAGAGATAATTCTGCAGGCAGTAACATACCATGGACAAACTGACTGACTGACTGACGGCAGCTTAGAGCAGTGAGAGAAACCATAGAAAAATCTGTCCTCTAAGGGAAGATAAAATCTTGTTTTTCTCCTGACCAAAGCAAAATCAACACAGCAATGTATTTGTAATAGTCTTCATTTACGTTTTCCTACATGTTAAAAACAAATCATTGTAGTGAGAAAACATCTTTAAATCCACAATGTTAAGTATCTGGTAGTTTGATACTGTTTTCTACACTTACCATGCTCTTTGTGTTTTCCAGCCTTGCTTGGTGGTCCTTCACGTGTTGCATGGCAGCCTCTGTCACCACCCTGAATTCATATACAAAAACAGTCATCGAGTTTGGACACAAACATAAGATTTTTGAGCAAGCTCTTCAAGAAGAACAGTCATTCACAGATCACAATGCCCTTAAATACATAAAGGATCGACCAGTCCTATCTATTTCTAGCTCCTTGGAAATATCAGATGATGCAACCAGAAATATCAGGAAGTCTGTGCTAGCTTCCACATCAGTTGACCTTGGAGAAATACAGGAATCATTGGGAGAAGAACAATGTTAATATTACTTGTCATTCTACAATTTATAGTAATGCATTTATTTCTCTTAGTGTTTTATTGGTTAACAACAAAAAGCTATGTTTCTACACTTGACATTTTCTTATTCATTCATTTTTTTAATTTTGGAGACCAATTTGGCCCAACAACCTCCATACATAAACATAAAATCATTGCTCTATCTTAGTCTGAATTTCTACTACTGTTCTGTCAGTACTCAAGGTGAAGTATGAAGGGGCATAAATATCCTCCCCAAGTGCCAGTGCTGTTTTTGTGACTTCACATATTGTTTTTGCACAAATGCTCTCTAATAAATTTGGCTTTTCCACAATAAATTTGCTCTTAAAGAACTAAATACTAGAACTATGTAAAACTCATTTAGCTAAAAATACTGTTACCTCTAGAGGGTTCTGCTGGCCTGGTCTGTGCAGGTAAGTGTTTTTTGTTTTGCTTCTTACCATGCAGTTTCACAGAATCACAGGCAGCTTCATCCTCACACTTTCTAGTCAGAGACAGAGACATAAGTGCAGGAGATTGACTCTGTAAATAAAAAACCCCTTTGTGCTTGTCAAAGGTAAACAATTAAAAATCTAATCTTATCAGAGATAAAGACTCTGCTCCTTCTGACCATATTGAGTCACTCCCTGCTCTCTGTCAAAACAGGTAGGTAGATATGAACGGTAACCTAATGACACTTGTGTGCACTCAGAACATATTAAATGTCTCTTATTTCTTGATTCAAAACAAAAAGATCATGTATCTAAAACTTAAATTTTAATCATATTTATAAAAGTAAGATAAGATATCCTAACACGACACAGAAAGAAAAAAGGACAAAAACACCTACAAAACCACAACTACAAAGAAACCCCCCTTTCCGTTTAGACTAACTGCCCAAATAAAGGACAGAAAAAGAAAAAGGGTTTTCAAAAATTACACAAACAAATACAAATAACCTAAACTATACCCTACAATGCCTAATAAGCCCTAGGCCTATATATAAAGGGTAAACGCCCCAAAAAGAGCGGCCCCATTCAGAAACTCGCCCTAGAACAAACTTGCCCTAACTAAACCAATTGTCCCGACATGTTTCAATGTCCCTTACACATATCATCAGGGGACAGATATAGGATCAATATACACTCCACAAAAAACAAAGGTCCCTACTATTATTAAAGGACACACCATAAAACACCGGCTATAACTCCGTTATAGATAATTGATGTATTTGACAAAAATAGGGTAAAGAATTAATTTCCAAAAATAAAGATGTCACTATACATTGCAGTGCAGGGGTCACACAATGGTACAAAAGATAAAATAGAGTGTTGTTCAAATACAATGCACACCTGTCCAAATATATCAAAAGAGCATTTTATTTGTAATACAAAGCCAAGAAATGTCTCCACCACCCTTACAATAAGTAATTGCATAAATATTATTCAATACTACGGATCATGTGGCATCGTTAAATTACTTTGCAGATGATAATAAAAAAAAAAATTGTTGAAAAAATTCCTGTTCACAAAGTAAGGATCATACACCCTATACTCAGAAGTTCTTTGTATTTGCTTTATGTGTAATTTTTGAAACCCCTTTTTCTTTTTCTGTCCTTTATTTAGGCAGTTAGTCTAAAGTGGAAAAGGGGGTTTCTTTGTAGTTGTGGTTTTGTAGGTGTTTTTGTTGTGTCATGTTGGGATATCTTTCCTTCCTTTTATAAATATGATTAAAAGTTACGTTTTAGATACATGATCTTTTTGTTTTGAATTTTTTATTTATTATGTATCTGCATAGGGGTATTTGATTTAAATAGTTTACTCCTTTGGTCTATTTTTTGGTTTATGGTCTCTTATTTCTTGACCAGGGCAATGCCAAAATAGCAATGTATTTAGAAAACGTCCCTATATGTTGAAAAGTAAACATTGTAGTAAAAAAAAAAAAAACTTTAACCACTGCCTCTGTATGCTCTGGCTATCACAAAATAGTCATGTCAAACCAAGAATTCTGTTAGAGTTTACGGCTAGGTTCACACGGCTTAACTGCGGGGTGTGAACGGGGGCGGGGCGGGAGCGGGGGAGTGAGCGGGGGGCCGGCACTTCGCCGGCCCATAGACAATCACTGCTAGCGGCGCGTATACGCCGCTAGAAAGTGACACGTCAATTATCTCCCCGCCCGGCGGCTTCGCCGGGCGAGGAGAGGAGATGTAATCCATAGTTCTCTATGAGAACTGTGAATTATCGTAATGAATGGGCCATTTTCAGCCCGTAATTTGCGCACTTCGGCGCATAATTACGGATCGAAATACGGCCCATTTTAAGCCGTGTGAACATGGCCTAAGGCTCACTGGACAAGGTCAGAGCTTAAATTTTTAGAAAAAAACAGTGATTAACTTTAAAATATAGAAGACTAGCGCTTACTAAAATGTAATCAGAAAGCATTTCATCTGCTAAAAAATAACTTTCTTTTCACAGCATACAGCCAATTCAAAGTAGATGAAGTGGTTCTCTGAAACCCTTTTAATGGGCTTTATTGGGGCACACTGAACTGAGGAGTGCCTGATTGCAACCGTCTTTGGTAAGCGTGGTGCAGCTTTTGATTAGGCATGACCTCTGGTATCCACTGAAATGAATAGTATCGCACTGATTTCAAAGAAGTTTAAATAATACAATATTTTTCAATGCAGTTTTTCTCAGCAGCAAGACTTCTACAATCAGTTTGTCTCAGAGTAACCTACAATTGACATTGTCCAGAAAGAGGGAGAGCGAACACTCCAAGTACAACAGTATGCATTTTAGGTCCTTTTCACTCAGGGTTCTAAAAATAAGATTGCCTGAATAAAAACAAATAAAACACCAATTTGAAAATATGTGTAAAAAATGCAAAATGTTTGTTTTTCAGGCCCCAAAAAAAGCCCCCTCAAAAAAACACGTTACAGAAACATAGGGGTAGTTTCACACACTGTATTTAAAATGTAAAAAAAATGCCACTGCAGTTATTTTTAGCTAAAGCCAGGGGTGTAGTTAGCAACACTGCGGAGTCCTACCTTGATATTTCGTTTTATATCCACAGATGTCTTTGGTTCAAAAAACAGAACGGAAGGCTGCCACAAAAACTCCAGCTTTTTTTTTTATTTTTTTTTTTAAAGTACTCGCCCTATTCACAATCACAGTTTAAATGTTAGACAGCGTAAATTTTGACATGTGGTCTAAAGCTGTACCAGATTTACCACATTGTTTAATGTTGATTGATAAATTGGTGCAGCTTTAGACTTGTCTATCTTTTCAAACCAGTTTTATTTTTTGGTTACTTTCTAGCCCAGAATTTTGGCACATTTTTGGTGCAGACTTTGGCACAATGTGTCGCATTATGACCATGCCCAGTTTTTCATGAAGCCACCCTAACTTATGCAGTGTGCATAAAGGGCGACATGTATTTATGGGGCTGCGCCAGTATTTTGGTGTCCTTTCAGCCCATAAACTGTTGCAGCCCTGTTCTTGAGATGGATGAGCAAGCACACTCCAAAATTAGGCGCATTTTGCGGTGCCTGAAGTATTTTGTAATGCGCCCAAAATGTGGGGGCGTTCTGGGAGCATGTTGCACCACAACCGTATGATTCCACACATTTATGACTGGAGAAAGGCAAAACTAAGCGTATTACTGCTGGAACAGGCAGACCAAGTTAAAAGTCGTTTACTTGAGCCTGAGTTGTTATAATGGAACTACAATGCGCCAAATTCATAGGTTCATACATTCTTGTGCATTCTACACTCCTTTAAAGCTATTTAGAACTGGCCTCTATGTGCTTACATCATACATGTAACTACTCTGTTTCCCCGAAAATAAGACAGTGTCTTATATTAATTTTTGCTCCTAAAGACGAGCTAAGACTTATTTTTATGGGATTTTTTTTTTCCATGAACAATAATTCACATTTATTGTAGAACAAAACATCAACATGTATTAATATACTGTAGTGATTTCATCACAAACATCAGCAAAAGCAGCCAAACTCTGAGTTACATAACTAAAAATGTACTATGTCTTATTTTCGGGGGTGTCTTATTTTCGGGGAAACAGGGTATACTTACTATTTTGCCATAGGCAAACTTAAACTCTATCAGTTCTCAGTCTTTAAAGCACTAAAACTTAACTGTTATTATGTACAACACTTAACCTCTATAACACACTTTTTAAAAACCTGATTTCTAACCTCTCAATTTATCTCATAAATTTATCCCTTTCTAATTGTGAAAGAATAACTCCTTTTCTATTATCAAATCTGGTGGAACACCACCTATTACATCAGCAGGGAAACCCTATACATTCAGTGATTTGCTAATTGCAAAAAGGAATCCAAAAACATCTTACTTGGGCAATCATCCCTAATCTGATGGGCATGAAGCATATAAGGTTTCCTTGTGAAACCCTCTGCAGCAGGTAACACAGTGAAAAGAGGTAGAAAATCACAAATTAAAATGTCATGCCTGACCTCCCCAACATGTTTCACCAGCTAACTGGCTTCATCAGGGGATAGAGGTCCGGTCCCATGTGGTCTAGTTCATTTCCTTTTATATGGTCTTAGGTACACACCCTATTCAGGTGCTCACCAATTAGCCACCAGAGATTCAACAATACCCATTCCCCCTTTCAAAACACACCCCTTTCTCTCCTCCATGCATACTAATACCATTTACTGCCGCTGCGTTCTTATAACCAACATTCCTCAGGCAATTTTGCCATCTCCGTTGTGGGCTTCCGCCCTATCTTATCATGCCATCCATGCATGTGCACTGCACCAATGGACATTTCCTCCCTTACTGTGACGGACTTCCATCCAACTTATCTCACATTACTGCGTCTGTGCGGCTCTCCTAGAATGGACTAAGCGGAATAGGTCCTACATTATGCGGCACACTGCTATCTTTGTCCCTTCCCATAAGCCTCTTCCCCTCTGTGTCTAATGTGCATATTCATTTTAATAATAATTTTAATAAAGCTTCGGGCCTTATGACACCTCCCCACAGTTCCACCTCCCACTTTCCCCACTACCTTTTCCTTTTTACAGGTCTCAGCCAGTTACCCGTTTATTTACGTTACAGTAGAAATGTACATAAATGCTAGTACAGTCATGCTCCATTGCATTTGCATAGGTTGGTATAAAATTTACATAGTCGATAGGAATAATAAATGTATGCATAAATAGATGATGATTTATTCCCAATCTGCATCTCGTGACTATGTATGTGTATGTTTTAGACGACTTAGTTGCTAACAAACTCTTCATGCAATCAATAAAAAACAAAATATATCCCAATTAATTAAATAGAATCTGTGGCCTCATGTGATTAATACTTATCATCACAAAACACTGGGAAAGCGAGGGACAAAGAGGGGGTAAGGGGGAAGCAAAAAAAAAAAACCTATGTGAACTCTGGTACTTTTATAGTCATATCTTTACCTATTCTTATACCACTGACCGTATTTTATCACATATATTATTTTTCCTCAAAAGTTATATAGGGAATCAGCAGGATTAAATAAATGCTGAAAATGAAAAGCCTTCATTTAGGCCTTTGGGGTTCAATGTATTGAGTCTATATATCCATTTTGCCTCTTCCTGCAATAAAACCATATCCAAATCGCCCTTTCTTTCCCCTAGATGCCCCAAAAATTTTAGCACCTCTATTTCACCATTATGTACTTCCAAAATGTGTCTCGCTAGGGGAGTGTCACCTCTAGTTATAATAGTACTCAGATGTTTAGAGATCCAACGACGAAACTCCTGTATGGTTTTTCCCACAAAGATCTTGGGGCAGGTACACATAGCCCCATAAATCACCCCTTTGGTTTTGCAATTGATAAATTGTCTTATCTCAAATCTTCTCTTATCAGTGGGGTTAACAAATTTTTTAGTTTTCCATATAAATGGACAAAATGAACAGTATACCTCTCATTTCATTAGCTCTATCATCAAAGGTACCTATACAGCGAATTAAATCAGTTTTTTCCTTCTTCTTTTGATTGCTGATTAATAGATGCCCTCTGTCACTGGTCAAAGCCCTATTAAACACCTTCCTCAAACATTTTTTTGGATAACCTCTTGCCTGCATTTAAGTTCATACATTCTTGATTAAAAGCTTCTAGTGTAGAGCAATTCCTACGAGCCCTAAGAAATTGGCCTATGGGAATCCCCTTCTTTAGGGAAGGTGGATACCAGCTAGTAAAATGTAACAAACTATTGGTAGCCGTATTTTTCCGAAATATTTTTGTCTGCATCCAACACAAATTGGAGATCCAAAAAATTAATTTTCTCTTGATGAATTTCAAATGTAAATTTCATCCCAATTTCATCATCGTTGAGTCTAGATACAAAATACTTAAATAATTCCTCTCTATCATCCCAAAAAATCAATATATCATCAATAAAGCGACCCCAAAATAAAATCCGATCTGTGGATATTTTAAAGTGTTCAGAAAAAACAATAGCATCCCCCCACCAATCTAAAAATAAATTAGCAAAGCTTCGCGCACAAACTGTGCCCATGGCTGCTCCCTTTATCTGGTGATAAAAGGTGCCATCAAACAAAAAATATAATTATGTGTCAAAACAAAATCCAATAACTGTAAAACAAAATCATTATGTTCAATAAATTGCGCACCTCTTGTATTCAAAAAGTACTTGATTGCTTTCAGGCCCAGGTCAAGTCTAATGTTACTATATAGAGCTTCTAATTCTAAACTTGCAAGAAGCGTACTTTCACTCAGTACTAAATCACTAATTCTTATCACAGTATCCTTCATATCTTTAAGATACGAAGGGAGGCCAGTGACAAAGGGAATTAGTATACGGTCAACATAAGTGCTCGGTCCTTGTGTTAAATTATTTCTACCTGAGACTAACGGTCTTCCTGGTATTGGCACTACCTCTTTATGCTCAAAAGGTAGCAATGGTGGGGATCGCATTCAACATAATTTTTTTCTCATCCTCAGTAATTAGTTTTTTCTCAATTCCCAGGTCCAAAATCCTTTTTAGTTCCTTCATATACTCATTGGTGGGATCTTTTGAAAGCCTTTCATATGTTTCTGAATCATCAAGTATTCTCTTAACCATTGCTCTATAGTCACTTTTATTTAAGATGACAATGTTCCCACCCTTGTCACTGGGCTTGATTACTATCTCCCTGTTAGACTGTAATTCTGCAATAGCTAGTTGTTCATCCCATTTTAAATTTAAAGAGGATGGTTGTCGTCTAAGTGCTAGTTTCTTTATATCTTGCGTTACTACTTCCACAAACGTATCCAACAAATTGTATTGTGATATTGGAGGTGTATTCCTAGATTTTGGTTTCAAATTAGCCAAGGGCATATCTAAAATTATGGGATCCCCTTCACTTTCGATCTGTAATTGTTCAAGATCACCCAATGTTTTTTCCTCTAATTTCCTAAAAGTTTGCTCATCATTATTTTTCATTTTATGATATTTATGTAAGGCCAACCTTCTAGCAAAGAGATTAATATCTTTTACCCATGCAATCTCATTAAATCTGGGCATAGGAGTAAACATAAGGCCATATGACAACACCTGTTTTTGATTTTCCGTTAGTCTATGAGAGGATAAATTAATCACTTGAAGTGCTCCGTCCTTTATTATTTCTGATAATTCCCCTTCTCTCGATCCCTCAAGAGGATCCTTGGTTGTTCTAAAAAAAAGGGGATGCATTTGCATTTTTGAGTGCTCCTGAGATTGAATTTGCATTGTGTTCACAACCTGTCCATTTCCTGTCACTGATGGCATATTTGTATTGCCATTTGAGATCATTGCCTGTGCTCCCATACCATGGGCCACTACACCACAAGATACAGAAGAGGATAATGTATTTAATCCCATTGATCCTTCTCCTGATTGGCATCTCTGAGGGTTCTGATGTTGTACCGTTTGGGTAGATGATTTTTTATGCGTTTTCTTATTTGTCCAACCTTTGTTTTTTCTCTGTCCCTTCCTCCAAGCACTTTTCTTACCCTTCGTTTGACTATTAATAGAACCTGTGGAGGATTCTTCTATAGCAGAAATCTCTGAATCTGACAAATCTAAATATAATTTGGGTTGGTAAATAAATCTACTATTTTTCCAAATATAAACCTGATTGTTATCAAAATATTTCCGATCCCACAGATATTTATTATGTTTCCTTTCTTTAATTTCTTCTCTCAGAGATTCTATACTTCATTGTAGTTTTTGTTCTAATTCAGAGAAATCTGGATGGGCACGAAAGTTATTCATCTCCACTATCTCCCGATTCAATTGTTCTCTTAATTTGTTAAATGAAATCCTTTCGTATCCTAACAGGTATTTCATCAATTTCATTGAGCATTCAGTTAGCAATTTTTCCCAACCCTTTGTAAAAAGTAATGATATTGTTTTACAGTTATTGGATTTTGCTTTGACACATAATTATTTTTTGTTTGATGGCACCATTTATCACCAGATAAAGGGGGCAGTCATGGGCACAGTTTGTGTGCCAAGCTTTGCTAATTTATTTTTAGGTTGGTGGGAGGATGCTATTGTTTTTTCTGAACACTTTAAAATATTCACAGATGGGATTTTATTTTGGGGTCGTTTTATTGATGATGTATTGATTTTTTTGGGATGGTTGTGAAGAATTATTTAAGTATTTTGTATCTAGACTCAACAATAATGAAATTGGGATAAAATTTAGATTTTAAATTCATCAAGAGAAAATTAATTTTTTGGATCTTCAAATTGTGTTGGATGAAAACAAGAAGATTCAGACAAAAATATTTCGGAAAAATACGGCTACCAATGGTTTGTTACATTTTTCTAGATGGCACCCACCTTCCCTAAAGAAGGGTATTCCCATAGGCCAATTTCTTAGGGCTCTTAGGAACTGCTCTACACTAGAGGCTTTTAATCAAGAATGTATGAACTTAAATGCACGATTTCAGGCAAGAGGTTATCCAAAAAAAGTTTGAGGAAGGCGTTTAATAGGGCTTTGACCAGTGACAGAGGGAATCTATTAATCAGCAAACAGAAGAAGGAGGAAAAAACTGATTTGATTCGTTGTATAGGTACCTTTGATGATGGAGCTAATGAAATGAGAGCTATACTTAGAAGACATTTGTACATTCTAAAAGCAGATCTGGTACTCTCTGAAGTGATTCTGAAATATACTAGTGTCACATATAGAAGAGGAAAAAATCTTAGGGATGGATTTGTGCATAGTCACTTTGAGGGAGAAAGCAAGAAAACATGGTTACAATCTACGGTGGTAGGCTCATATCCTTGTGGCAACTGTTCATTTTGTCCATTTATATGGAAAACTAAAGAATTTGTTAACCCCACTGATAAGAGAAGATTTGAGATAAGACAATTCATCAATTGCAAAACCAGAGGGGTGATTTATGGGGCTATGTGTACCTGCCCCAAGATCTATGTGGGAAAAACCATACAGGAGTTTTGTCATCGTATCTCTAAACATCTGAGTACTATTAAAACTAGAGGTGACACTCCCCTAGTGAGACACATTTTGGAAGTACATAATGGTGAAATAGAGGTGCTAAAATTTTGGGGCATCTGTGTGAAAAAGCTAGGGGAAAGAAAGGGCGATTTGGATATGGTTTTATTGCAGGAAGAGGCAAAATGGATATATAGACTCAATACATTGAACCCCAAAGGCCTAAATGAAGGCTTTACATTTTCAGCATTTATTTAATCCTGCTGATTCACTATATAACTTTTGAGGGAAAATAATATATGTGATAAAATACGGTCAGTGGTATAAGAATAGGTAAAGATATGACTATAAAAGTACCAGAGTTCACATAGGTTTTTTTTTTTTTTTTTTGCTTCCCCTTCCCCCCTCTTTGTCCCTCGCTTTCCCAGTGTTTTGTGATGATAAGTATTAATTACATGAGGCCACAGATTCTATTAAATGAATTGGGAATTTTTTTTATTTTTTTTTATTGATTGCATGAAGAATTTGTTAGCAACTAAATCGTCTAAAACATACACATACTTAGTCACGAGACGCAGCTTGGGAATAAATCATCATCTATTTATGCATACTTTTATTATTCCTATCGATTATGTAAGTTTTATACTAATTATGCAAATACAATAGAGCATGACTGTACTAGCATTTATGTACATTTCTACTGTAACATAAATAACCGGATAAATGCTGAGACCTGTAAAAAGGAAAAGGTAGTGGGGAAAGTGGGAGGTGGAACTGCAGGAGGGAGGGTGGTGGTATCACAAGACCCGAAGCTTTATTAAAATTATTGTTAAAATGAATATGCACATTAGACGCAGAGGAGAAGAGGCTTATGGGAAGGGACAAAGATAGCAGTGTCCCGCATAATGTAGGACCTATTCCGCTTAGTCCGTTCTAGGATAGCCGCGCAGACGCAGTAATGTGAGATAAGTTGGGTGGAAGTCCGTCAGTAAGGGCGGAAATGTCCATTGGTGCAGTGCGCATGCGGCTTGGTAAAATAGGGTGGAAGCCTGCAACGGAGATGGCAAAATTGCCTGAGGAATGTTGGTTATAAGAACGCAGCGGCAGTAAATGGTATTAGTATTGATGCAGGAGAGAAAGGGGTGTGTTTTGAAAAGGGGAAATGGGTATTGTTGTATCTGTGGTGGCTAATTGGTGAACACCTGAATAGGGTGTGTACCTAAAGACCATATAAAAGGAAATGAACTGGACCACATGGGACCAGACCTCTATCCCCTGATGAAGCCAGTTAGCTGGTGAAACATGTTGGGGAGGTCAGGCAGGACATTTAATTTGTGATTGTCTACCTCTTTTCACTGTGTTACCTCTGCAGAGGGTTTCACCCAAAGGGAAAACCCTTATATGCTTCATGCCCATCAGATTAGGGATGATTGCCCAAGTAAGATATTTTTGGATTCCTTTTTGCAGTTAGCAAATCACTGTATATATAGGGTTTCCCTGCTGATATAATATGTGGTGTTCCACCAGATTTGATAATAGAAAAGGAGTTATTCTTTCACAATTAGAAAGGGATAAATTAATGAGATAAATTGAGAGGTTAGAAATCAGGTTCTTAAAAAGTGTGTTATAGAGGTTAAGTGTTGTACATAATAAAAGTTAAGTTTTAGTGCTTTATAGACTGAGAACTGATAGAGTTTAATTTTGCCTATGGCAAAATAGTATAGTTATTATAAGTCACTCTTTGTTCTCTTACTAGATTCCCATATTTTTGAGACTACTAGATCATACATGTCACCCAAAGCTTTATTTCAGTATGCAGCACCACATGTGCACAGATCCAACACCGATCCCGAGCTTGGATAAAAACTCAAAACACATAATAAATGCACCACTTTATGATGCATTTTAAGACACTTTTATAGTGCAAGCACAATAGAAGATGAGGGCTACTGTGTGGGAAGCTACACCGCTTTGGCACATGGCTTTTTTTTCATGGAAAATTGCCACTACATCTTTTTGAGCCAGAGCCAGAAGTGGACTCAAGGGGAATGGGAAATATGTATGAAGGACTTATATTTCTCTACCTTAAGGGATCCACTTCTGGCAGTTTGGCAGTTTTCCAAAATAAGATGTGTGTGTGAAGCCATCCTTAGGGCAATCCTTAGTTATTATTAGAAAAAAATAACACAGGCTTTTTATTTTTGAAAACTGCTTCAGAAACTGCGTGTGTGCATGCA
This sequence comes from Phyllomedusa bahiana, assembly GCA_025379985.1. Lineage (NCBI taxonomy): Eukaryota > Metazoa > Chordata > Amphibia > Anura > Hylidae > Phyllomedusa > Phyllomedusa bahiana. The sequence goes on along the minus strand of JAODAL010011866.1, from coordinate 77,988 downwards.
AAATTCCAGACTAAGGCTCAAAAAACAGCAGTTTTTGAACTAAACACAGAAGTGGATATACAAGTCCTTCTATTATACAATTACATTTTTTTAACCACTCCTGACTTTAGTTCAAAATGCATCAAAAACTGCCATGACAACTAATAAAAGAGTCATATGTGTTTCCAGCATCAAAAATGTAACAAACAAATTATCACAGTTGCAGTTTTCTATACTTCTTGGTCTATAGGAAATGAGATGTCATACCTAGAGCATACTTCAATTAGATACACTACTGGGAAGCTAAAAGTGTATACAAAAATGGGTCAAAAAACCTATTAGTTTAAATCTGTTGTATTTGTAGAAAAAATACCTTAAATAATACAGAAACAATGTAGCTAAAATTTTTCTAGTTAATTCACTCTGTCTTCCTTCACATAGGGCAGGCCTGTACAACACTACAGGATGTGGGGATGGTCTCCTGGATCTCCTAGTTTGGCCCGGATCACGACTTAACCCCGGTGCTATTGCCCATTTGGGGTATAGTTAACTGCCGCAGCCAGTTTTGACCTCTATGGCATAGCCTCCTTTTTGTAATCTGATACTTTATGTGGGAATAACTTTTTCATACTTTTACCTATCCATGTGATTCAGAAATTGTTTTCTCATGACACATTGTGCTTTAAGTAAGTAATAAATTTTGGACCATCAATCCTTGTTTATTTGTGAAAAATTTTGAAATGTGAAAATTTTAAAATTTGCCATTTTCAAAATTCAAAAATGTCAGCGTGTAAGACAGATAGTTATAATTAACAAAATAGTTTATATCTAGCATCTACGATATGTCCACTTTACGTTTTTTAAATGTCTTTATTTTTGCAACCACAAAAGGCTTATAAATTTAGTAGTCATTTTTACATTATCAAGAAAATTTGCAACTTAGATTTCTTTTAGGGAACAGTACATATCTAACATGGCTTTTAGAGGCATGTATGTTAGATAATCTCATAAGTAACACCATCTTAAAACTGTACCCCTTAAAGTATTCAAAACAGTATTTAGGAGAAGTGTTTAATCTCTAGGTGTTTCACAGATTTTCAATTTTCATCCATTATACATTGGAACACATTAGAAAACATTGAAATAAACCTTAATATTGATTTTTCCTGATTCTGCTATAATGTAATAAGCACCCCTACAAAGATCTCATTTTGGAAACAGTCCAGGTGTTTTACAACTTTTTTTTAGGGTTAGCCTGTGAAAATGAAAAATGTATTTTTTTTTCAACAATTTGTAGTTTTCACAAGGAATCCTGGGAAAAAAGCACCTCAAACATTATTATGCAATGTATTCCAAATTCAGCAATACCCTATATGTGTATGATGTAAACTGTTGTTTGGGCACATGGCTTGGCGTACAAGGAAGGGAGCGCTATTTGGCCCTATATTGGTGAGTGCTATGTCACATACACAAAGCCCCCAAAGTATCAGAACAGGTGAAACCTTCCAGAAGTTACCATTATATGGATTCAACAAACCTCAGGCAAATCATCTTTGGGTGTATTGTTCATTTAGGGCGCACAGGTGTTTCATAGTTTTTTATCATTGGGCCATGAACATGGAGGAAAAAAATGCTTAATTGGGCTTAATTTTTACCATGTTCACCCGTGCACTATTAATTACATGATAACTTTACTATGCGGGTCAGTATGGTTAAAATGGTATACAGATTTTTATATTTTTACTACTTTTGCACAATAGAAATATGTTTGTAAAAAATTGTGTTTTTATGTCATTATAGTCTGACAGCAATAAATTTTATTTTTCTATATAAAGAGCTAATGTATATAAGGTATTGTATTTTGCAGGATGAGTTCATATGATTCTTTGATAGCTTTTTATCAAGGTTTTTGGGAAGAAGGATGAACAAAATACTGCAATCTTGGTAGTTTCTTTTATTTTTATTTTTTATAGCAGTCGACGTGAGCTATAAATGACATGTTAAATTTACTCAGCAGGCCTATACAATTACCAGGGATACCAAATTTATATATATTTTGTAATATCTTACTGCTTCTACACAATAAAAGCACTTTTATTCAAAAAAGAAAACACATTTTTGCATTGCCATAGTCTGAACTAATTTTTTTTAACTAACTTTTTTATTTTTCTATGTACAAAACTTTACCATTTTGAGGGGGACAAGACTTTTTGATCGAGTTTAAAGCCACTTATTGGAAGGTGAAGAAAACACTACAATCCTAGTAGTTTTTTAAGTTGTAGCATTTAAAAAAAATAAATTTTTGTGTAAAAAATATTTATGCATCTGTATCTTCTGATAACCATAACTGTTTTTTTATTTTCCGTATACAGAGCTGTGTAAGGGATTTTCCTTTTACAGGATGAATTGATGTTTTCTTTACATTTATATTGATTTTTGATTGCTTTTTATTCTACTTTATGTGCTGTGGGATGAACAAAAATTGCAATTCTGTCAATATTTTTTTGGGGGGGTTTACAGTGTTCATCATGCGGGTTAAATAATTTGACTGATTCATATTTTATTCTTTTTTAATCTTTTTTGGAGACGATTGGCATTTACTTTTTTTTTTTACTTTTTAAGTATGCCAACGCAGCCAGAGGCGGCTCTACTTCCTCTGTCTTCTCCTTAGCTTCCACAGAGCATGCAGACCAGCTGTAATATACAGCTGATTCAATGCTCTGATCATGCAAGCTCGCCCAATAATCATGACGTACCCATACATCAATTTGTGGGAAGCCCTTCCCATCTATGACGTATGAGTATGTCAAATGTTGGCATGGGTCTAATACACGCCATGCCCCTTCCTGGCCCATTGCAGCCCACCCACCGTATGTTGTGCAGGTCTGACATACAGTCTTGATATTTTTACCAAGGAGTTTACTGAAGGGGAACAGAGCACTTGTCTGGGAAGCAAACAGGTTCGGGATGTGGAGAGGGGTGCTGGTCTGTATAAGTTCTGCCTTCCCCTTTCACTCTTTTCTCCACTTCAGTTAATTACAGCAGTCACAGATTCTTGCCAGCTGATGTATTTCTCTTCAAGTCATACAATTCCTTTGAAAATTAGCAGACACCTAACCTTTTCCAGTTAAACTAAATAAATACCTAAGTAATTACTCTAAAACTTAACCTTTAGGGTGCTTTCACACAGCGTGTTTTTGATGCGTGTTTTTAATGTGTTTTTTTGTGCAGGAAGGCGCAGCAATTAATGCTGTACATTGCTACACAAAAAACACAGCAAAAATCGCAGTAAAATCACAATTTTTTCTGGGTTTTTGTGCAGCAATGTACAGCATTAATTGCTGTGCCTTGCTGCACAAAAAAAGCATAAAAAACGCACCAAAAACGCACTGTGTGAAAGCACCCTTATTGATTCTGTATTAACTATTCTAATCAACACCTTTAAAATAGCTAGACCGAGCCTGCAGTACTACTTTTGTTTCAGATAATATATGACTGTCATTTCTGACCAGCTATCTAGTATTGCTGACATTTGTGGCACATCAGCTATAACCTTTAAATGGGTTTTATCGTTACAAAGATCATGTCTCAGATTATGGGGACAGTAAAAATAAGCACTTTTGTAATTGGGTTGCATTACCTCTGTCATTTGGTTTAGCAGATATCAGCTTCGCTGTAAATCTGTCTTCTATTTCTGCTGTTGCTGGTCAGAATGCCCCCTGGTTAATTCCTGTGCCCTGAACACAACCCTGCACTGTGATTGGCTGGCTGACATTTCATTCAGCCTGTTGGGGATATCCCCTAGACAGGAAAACGTCATGACCACGCCCCCTGCGCTGTGATTGGCTGCCTGCACACTCTGTGTTTACTCAACTCTGACTGTTAATATCGGGTTTGTGAAACCAGAGTCTGCTGGCTCTATGTACTCTCAGCTCTAGGGGGGGGATCGGGCAATTACTGCCTGTTTAAAAGGCTTTTGCCAAGAGGTAAATTAACCTCCTAACGGGGTCCAGTCCTTAAGCTGCTACTTTGAAAAGAGGGCGTTCTGTTCCTCAGATCGAATGCAAGCCCCGCCTCCTTATGACGTCATCATCTTGTAGATTTAACAAAGGATTCAACACTGCGTTCTGTGCGTGCTTGTGTAGTCCCAATAGGTGAACGCTTGGCAAGCAGAGGTTGGGAGTTCAAGCCCCATCGTTGTTGTTTTTTTTTTTTTCTTTTATAAATTGAAACACATATGTAAATATATGAAAATATATTGTAGACTTCTATAATTTTTTTATTACACACACCCACAGAAAGCTCCCCTATATAGTATCCCATCCTCACAGTCACACCAAGCACTTCCAACATATGTGATACAATGCATATTCTCTCGGGGATGAGACATGATATAGGGGAGCTATGTATGTGTATATATATCATTATAGAGATTGACATATATATTTTAGGTCTCTCTACATATGTGTAAAATTTAGGGGGGGGGGGAAATATACCCTGTGATGGGACTAGCACTCCAAACCCCTTTGTTGTAAAACCAACACTCTACCGCTACACCATCAGTCAAGTCAGTTACAGGCTAAGCAGGTTCTTCTCTCAAAGCTGATTTGCTTCACCCCCCACTGTTTTCACTCATATCACTGACAGCAAGCAGAGATCTTTACTTGAAGCTGACATTTGTCCTTGTAGTTGAGTAAAGGTCTCTGCCTGTTGTCAGTGCAATTTGGTTGAACACCACTAGAACGGAAGTTAAAGCTGCTGGCTTTCAGTGTGTAAACTAAGAGATATAATAGATATAATAGGTGGTTGCGCAGCTTGTGGAGCCTCAAGGCTGCAGACATAAAGCATGCAGGAGGTACAGAGCTGGGTTATATAAGACAACCCTCTGCACTCCCCTGCTTCAAACAAAATGATGATGTCACAGTTCTTCAGTGAGGGTAGACAAGCTCGTGGGAGGGGAAGACCGCTGCTGAAGGAAGAACACGCCCCTGGATTTCAAACTCAATCTGAGAAAATTAGCAGAACAGCACGAGCAGCTCAAACGATAAATCCCCTTTAAGTTCTGACTACTTGACTAAAAAGATTTCAATCATACCTCCCAACATGTTTCGCCATGAATCTTTCATCTTCAGGGGGTAGGAGCACATACCAAATAGGACACAAGAGTGAGTTTATAAAGGCAGATGGGTGTTCCTTTACAATGACTGATCACCCTCTCAGCCAATCAATTGTACCTATGCAGCATATCAGTGGCCAATGACACATTGGAGCTACAAACTTCATTGTTCTCTTCAATTACACAGCATCTCATTAAGATTAAGGTCAGGACTCTGACTAGGTTATTCAAAAACACAAATTACCTTCTTCAGCTATTCTCTAGTTGACTTGCTTCTGTGCTTTGGGTCAAATTCTTCTTCCTTAAAGGGGTTTTGCCACTATCTAATGTTGAAATGGGATCCTCCAAAATGGGTAATTAATCACTTTTCTAAATATATGTGATTAAAAAAAGTGAAGCATTTGAGAGCTGCAGCCTGACTTAGATCCCCTTAGTTTCCTGACTGTTTACATTAGCTACGACCAGGAGCTGATCTGGCAAGCTCTTGGCCGAGCCTGCATTGTTTTCACTTCTTATCTGATGGCAGGACACAGGAAGGAGCTTTGAAGGGAGGGGAGAAAAAAGCAGTGTTACTGGGCATCTGCACTAGCTTTGTTTCTGTGTCAGAGCCTGAGTCTGCTGTATAGAGAATCCTCTGTTTGTAATGTAATTATCTGAGTAAACATGCAGACGCTCCCTGTTCAGTCCTCCTCTCTCCCACCCCTCCCCCCTTTTGTAGTCAGTGAACGCTGCCTGCTTGGAACTTATCTTTATTCCTGAGCAGATAAGAGACAGAACACAAAACCTGTAGAGCTTGTGCACAATACAGTTATCCTCTGTGGTTTAGCCAAATATGTTTGCTCAACTAGCCTGTTAGGTGAGGAAATTACTTCTTTGCAAAACCCCTTTAACATAATTTCTCTTCAGCCTAAATCTTGGACTGCTGCTCTTCACAGGGTTTTCTCACCATGCTGTTTCATATAGCCACAGGTAGCTTCAGACTTACACTGCCTGGTAAGGTTGTGGGTTGTTCTATAGCAGTGATTAGCATATTTAGCTCCTCTATAACTAGCTAAATGTTACAGAGACCTGAGTGCAGGAGTAAACAAATGTACAAAGCTCCAAGGAGTGAAAATAAGTGCTTATCAAAGGTAAACAATATGATCTTCTTAGACATAAAGACTCTGCTCTATCCTCCCATTTCCTCCTCTCTGTCTAATCAGGAAGGACCATAATCTATAGACACTTGTGAGCACTCAGAGCATATAAAATCTCTCTTATCGCCTGACCAGTTTTCTTTTAGGTTTTCCTTCATGTTGAAAGCTAGTCATTGTAGTGAGAAAACTCCTTTAAATAATCCTGCAAAATATTTTGGTATTTCTAGAAATTCATTGTTCCCTCACTGATCTCCAGGCATCAGGCCCTGACTCAGCAAAGCAGCCCCAAACTACGAGGTTCCCTCATCAAAGTTTCACAGTTGTGATATGGCTTTGGTTTGTCAATGTTTTTTCCTCCAGATTTAGGGGTGTGCTAAAAAGTTCCAAAATAGTTCTAAGCTCATTTGAGACTACATAGATGTTCCACGATATTCTACTAATGTACCAATGGGACAGCAGTGGAATATTTTCAGAATATGTTTATGTTTTACGCTGTGAAATACAAATATCATTACAACTTCATTATTCAAGTCTTTATGAATGCTACAATACAGAATATGTGTATGTTTTAGCTAAACTATGTGGCACTGCAAGCAGTTATATTGGAAAACATATTTTGTTTTTTTGTTTTTTTAGTTTTTTTTGTCTCCCTATAAGGCTTGACTTGACCCCTAATCACTTATAAAATATTCTTTAATACTGCTGTATTGCAGTGCACTGTTGTCTATCAGTGTTTTGCTTTCAATCACAGCATCCAAAGTGTTGTCTAAGTAGCAAGAATCATTTACCTATGATCCTGGTCACTGCAGCAGGATGTTGGCTGCCGTTTATGGCACAGCACCTGTGTCCGTACCATCACCATAACATAGTAGCACAGTAGTTCACAGGAACCTGTTTTTTCTGTATTATGAGCTATTACATCATAGGACTTTTTTTTTTTATAAACACATTTTATTGCTTTTCTCAATTATACAACAAATACATCTCTGACATGGTATAGAACAGGACATAAGCAAGTATTGCAGGCCCGTGCCTGAACAATTGATGCATCATGTACAGAGTCAAACAAACACAGGGACAAATACATCCTATACAACGTTAACATCAAGTAGGATAGAAACCGAAGTGCGTGCGTGCATCCTCTCTCAACTAAAAACATATAATGTATAATGTACAATGTACAGGGGCTATCTATGGAATAAAAACCACTCGGCAAAACCAGTCCAGTGAAATGTGACTGATATGACTGTATCTCTCATACCTGAAGCCTCCCCAGAGTTCCTGTGATCCCTTCCTTGCAATACCAACCCGTGTATTTGAATGTTTGCATCAGGGCACTGATTTCTTTATCTGAGTAATGAGATTCAATAAAGGTTCTCCAATGCTTAAAGAAACCCTTGGTGCGCGTCTCTTTGCGCCTCTCTGTTTCAAGCCTATCGGCGACCAGATGGTCTTCCAGCTGCTTCGTGACCCCAGTGGGCAACGGCAGAGTGGGTTTGATCCACTGTTGAAATAGGCAGCGTTTTGCAGCAAGCAAAGCCATGTGTACTATTCCCGGGTAGGTCAGCCTGACCTTCTCCCCCCCGTGACGGGTCCCCTGTCTCACCCTCAGGGGGTCTGGGAGAGTGGAATATCAGAATGTCGTAGTTCTTTTGAATTGTAACCCCAAAATGCACCCTAGTGATGAGCGATTACGTTGACTATCGTCATCGGGTCGATAGTCGATATCGGCAATTATCAATAAGATATCCGATAGTCGATAATAGATTTCGCGATGACCTTAAGTCTAGGGAGAGGAAAAACACCTTCATTCCACCCCAAAAAACGGGAGGGGAGAAGCGGGAAATTTTTGGGGGTTCGGGGGAACCCGCTGAAAATGCTGTAAAATTGAACACTGAGTCCCGGGGGCATGAAGAAATGACACCAAAACACAGAGAGTGGTAATGAGTTCCTTTCCAGTTTAAAGCGCCCAGAAGAATGACTTTATTACAATACAAATTTTTACAAGCTCCTTCAGGGCGTGGTTAATTTTCCTTTTGTTTCTTGCAGTTTTCAGGAATGTGGCACTAGTTGTTTGGGTTTCTCCGATAGGGTTGGGTTTTCCCAACCCAGGTCCATGCTGCCACATAGGGGGGGAGGGGTCCAGGAAGGGGGCGCCATCTTGGGGTATTGTGCTGTTCAGCTAAGTTATAGTAAAATAATGTTTAGCACCACAAACTTCATTAAAAAAGCATTAGAAAAAATATTTTTCCCCCTTAAAAATTTCCCCCCTAAAAATTATTACACTCTGACCTGAGTTTTTTTCACTTTGTTTTTCCCCCTAATCAAAAAATCACCTGTGTGCCAAAGCTAGGGGGAAAAAGTGATGTGGAGCTTCCCGGGTTTTGAGAGGGCCCACTCTATGGGAGTGCCCCCCCTTTTGTAGTTGGGCTTTCCCAGCCCTGACCCCCCTATCTTTCCTTTCTATCTTGGACCCTTTTTTGGGGTCACGCCCTTTAAATTCATTGTTGCTAATGCAGAAAACACATTGGCCACGGTTATAGGCTGAAAAAAAATTTTTAAAAAAAATTAAAAAAAGTCTTTCTCCCTTCTTTAATCTTCTTTAGACTGTAACAAACTGCGTTAATGCGGGATAGTGCGGGGGTTTTTGGCCCTTCACTACTGGTTGATAAAACACAAGCTTGTCTCTTTTTTGGGATGTTAGTTTGGGAAAGGAGTGCAGACATCAAGCCCTTTGGGGCTGTATCAATGCTGGTGCAAGGGGGGGTCAGTGTCAGTCTTGGTGAGAATGGAATCAACACTGGCCGGGCGTGGCGCTTGTGCAACGGGATAAAACACTGGCGCAGACAGGGCGGTCGGCAATGCATCGGCTCCCTTTGCGATTTTTTTTTGGTCTGTGGCGCTCCGGCCCTTTTGTAACCTCTCTGGTCTTTGGGCTCCTACCCCTTTTGGCATACTAAAGATAACTTTGAAAAAAAAAAATCTTGACCCTTTTGGGGTTTAAAAAAAAATTTGTCCTTTTAAGAAAGTGGGGCTGTGCGGGGGTGGGGTGGACATGGCACTGTACTCTGTTTTTCTCAATACATATTCAGTCACATAAGAGCAGTAGAATAATCGCTTTTCCCCATTTGATTTTCAAAACCCCGCAGTGAATAAATTCCAGTAATAAAAATTAAAAAAATAATAAGAAAAAAAATACTCTGCCGTATTGGCCCTTAAAGCTTTCTGCCAGCAAGAATGTACTTCAAAATAAAAAAAACTTTCTCACATCAATCTAACTACATGAAAAATAAATTTCCTATAAAAACATATAATTAATATCAACAAAAAAACACAAAGAAAAAAAAAATCTATCTCTTCCACTCTGTAGGAAACATATAAAAATTCTCATCAGTAAATTTTCTAACACTCATTTTTTCTTATTTGGTGATGCAAAAAATATATTTTTAAATTATATATATAATATATTTAAATATATATATTATATTTTCAATAAAAAAAACCCCTTCAATGCTTTCAACTTATAAAAAAATATAAACCCCAAACCCCTTTTAACTGTTTTTGAAACAAAACTTAAAACTAATATAAATAATTAACTTTTGATCAGTCAACAGGTCGAAGTAGGTTAGTCACCCCATTTTCTTTAAAATCACTGTTTTTTAAGTAAAAAATGTTGTGTGGTCTTATCTACCATTTAAACAAAGCTAAAGGGTTTATGAATAGGGATTTACGACATCAAACATTAATCAAACACAACAAGGACAATGCCCAATTCATGCAATTGCCATTCTCTCAAAAAAAAAAAATTAACTCTTCCCCAGCTGGGGCCCAAACAAAAAGAAATAAAAAAAAAAAAAAAAAATGATTTTAATAAAGACTGTGCAGTCGTTTTAATCGGTTTAACAAAAAACCCTTTTCTAAAAAGCAAAAGGGGGGTAGTATACCAAAAAAAAACAAAAAAAAAAAAAAAAACTCAAAGTTAATTTTTTACCCCCGGGGTTTGTTTAAAAAGTGAAAGTCCTGAGGTCTTTCATGAGATCTCGATCACAGAAAAAACCTTTTTTTACTCCTGCAAATAAACAGACAATTTAATTTCTCCCCCCCAGAGCTCATAAGTACCCCGTGGATTTTTTTTTGTCTTAGGTGTAACCCCTTTATAAAGACTTACTCCAATATGTTACTCCTAAAAAAAGCACAAGCAAGTCAGTGATATTACACACGTAAAATTTCTATATTCAGTTCATTTTAAAATAAACAACAAAGTAAACCTTCCAGCTTCCCGTAACACAAACCCCGCAAAATATATATAAAAATCAATAGATGCAAATTTTTATACAAACTGATATTGGTATCCTTTCCTTTGGGCTAACAGAAAACCCAGCTGATACCTTTGGGCACAAACTATCTCCTGCACCCCTTTTTGTAAGCTTAGGGGGGGAAGGGGGCAGGATCAGAGATCATCAGGGGAGAGGAAGTGACTGGGGTTGTGGGGTGAGAGAGGGAGTGGGAGGGACAGAGGCCTGGGGAAAGTTTTTGGGACGGAAAGGGGCGGATTTGGACTTCCTCTCCCCAAAGCAACACAATACTCAGCAGGGGGCGGATTTTTCTGGCCACAATTGGGACACTCCCACATTAGAAACGCTCCCTTTTAAGGTGGTGGACATTTTTTCAGCAGACAATATTATAACCAAGAACATTTCCTTTTTTATCCCCAATTCAGTTCAACCTTTCCCTTTATTTGATATCTCTTCCTGTTTTTTTTCAACTAAAGCATCATCAAAAAAATTTTATCGTCAAGCCCCCCCTTTTTGTCTTTTACAGCTAAAGCCACAATTGAGTTTAAAATCTACCCTCCCGGTTGAAAAACCCACATGTTCATTAAATTTTTAACCTCTTTGGGTTTTTTCTTTCTTTTCTGTACATGCTTCTTTTTTTCCCCCCACTAGATCCCCGCGGACTGACTGAGTCCTATAAAGGGCCCTTTTTAACCCCCCCTAAATTGAGGAACCCTAATCAAAAAACGCTTATAAAAACAAACGTCCTAGCGTACTTCTCTCCGAGCTAAACCCGGGAGCTGGGGTCCCTTCTGCTAGAATTTTCCCCTATCTGCAATTGGGGTTCCTGATCTAGCTGAGTTTGTCTATCTGAAATGTCAACATTCCCCTTTTGGGATCAATCTCGCTAGAACTTTTTATCCCGCAACCCGAAAAATGTGCTTCAGTCGCTGAATTTCCTATCATTTCCTTTTTGCAAATGACGCATCAAGCCAATCTATAGGATTTCCAATTAAAACCCCGTGTGTCAGCCTTGTCCCCGGGGTCTCCAACACAACAGTATCAGGAGGGTCGGGAGCTGGGATCAGGGGTTTTTGAGACAGTAAGCGGGAAAAGCTCTGCGCCGACCAGAAAATCCGGGCTGACCAGACAAACACCCCACCCAACTGGAAACCCTCCAAAAACACAGGCAAGCACAGATTCAATAAGAAAAACCAGTAGACTTACCGTGTTTTTTAAAAGGGGGGATCGTCCCATTTTGGACGTCCCGGGTAATCCAGGGGGTCACCGTCAGGCCCCCAAAGGGAAAAGCGTCCCGTTTGGGACTGCCCCCTTATTGGGGACCAAAAGTTGGGTTCAGGGTACACCGCATGACTACTGCTGTCCAAAAATTGAACACTGGTGCCGGCATGAAGAAATGACACCCAAAAAACAAGAGTTGGGGATGAGTTCCTTCTCAGTGTAAAGCAGGCCCAGAATAAATGTCTTTATTACAATACAATGGATTTTTACAAGCTGCCTTCAGGGCGTGGTTAAGTTCCTTTGTTTCTTGCAGTCTTCAGGAATGTGGCACTAGTTGATTGGTTCTCCAGATATGGTCATGGTTTCCACCCAGGTCCATGCTGTCACATAGTGGGGAGTGGTCCAGGAAGCGGGCGCCATCTTGGAGTATCTGTGCTGTTCAGCTAAGCTTATATGTGTAATAATGTTTTTGCACCACAAACTTCATTACAAAAGCATTAGAAAAATATATGTTTCCCTTAACAGAATTAACATCCACAACAGTCAAATGGATACGTGCTACATCTTAGGCAACACACTTATTTTATAAAACCCACAGAATAAAAAAACACACAACATTCAATATCCCTTTCATGCACCACAGAATTAGCATTAAACCTGCATGACCCACAAATTAAAAAGTGCCAGAAGGCAGTATGATTTGAACCATCATTTTACTTGAACTGGACATTGACTATCCCTGTCCTGGAACGCAGCATGAGCCCCAAACCTGCATGACCCCAGATTAAAAAGTGCCGGAAAAAGGAGTCTTTCAACCACCATTTTAGTTGAACTGGACATTAACTATACCTGTTCTGTCGCACAGTATGACCATTAAACCTGTCTGACCCACAGATTAAAAAGTGCTGGGAAAAGGAGTCTTTGAACCACCATTTTAGTTGAACTGGACATTAACTATATCTGTCCTGTACCGCAGTATGACCATTAAACCTGTCTGACCCCAAATTAAAAAGTGCCGGGAAAAGGAGTCTTTGAACCACCATTTTAGTTGAACTGGACATTAACTATATCTGTCCTGTACCGCAGTATGACCATTAAACCTGTCTGACCCACAGATTAAAAAGTGCTGGGAAAAGGAGTCTTTCAACCACCATTTTAGTTGAACTGGACATTGACTATACCTGTTCTGTCCCACAGTATGACCATTAAACCTGTCTGACCCACAGATTAAAAAGTGCTGGGAAAAGGAGTCTTTCAACCACCATTTTAGTTGAACTGGACATTGACTATACCTGTCCTGGACCGCAGTATGACCATTAAACCTGTCTGACCCCCAAATTAAAAAGTGCCGGGAAAAGGAGTCTTTGAACCACCATTTTAGTTGAACTGGACATTAACTATATCTGTCCTGTACCGCAGTATGACCATTAAACCTGTCTGACCCACAGATTAAAAAGTGCTGGGAAAAGGAGTCTTTCAACCACCATTTTAGTTGAACTGGACATTGAATATACCTGTCCTGGACCGCAGTATGACCATTAAACCTGTCTGACCCACCGATTAAAAGTGCCGTAAAAAGGAGTCTTTGAACTACCATTTTAGTTGAACTGGACATTGACTATACCTGTCCTGGGCCACAGCATGAGCCCCAAACCTGCATGACCCCCACATTTAAAAAGTGCCGCAAAAAGGAGTCTTTGAACCACCATTTTAGTTGAACTGGACATTGACTATATCTGTCCTGTACCGCAGAATGACCATTAAACCTGTCTGACCCACAGATTAAAAAGTGCCGGAAAAAGGAGTCTTTGAACCACCATTTTAGTTTCACTGGACATAGACTATCCCTGTCCTGAGCCACAGCATGAGCCCCAAACCTGCATGACCCCAGATTAAAAAGTGCCGGAAAAAGGAGTCTTTCAACCACCATTTTAGTTTCACTGGACATTGACTATACCTGTCCTGTACCACAGCATGACCCCTAAACCTGTTTGACCCACAGATCACAAAGTGGCACTATGCTATTTTGTACAGTGACTGTCATTTAGTATATTTTTTGGTAACTGACATTTGTTTACAGAATTTATTTAGGGAAGTTTTATTTATAGTTTTACATTATTATCATTTTGCTTTTTTTTTCAAGTTTGATAACATACAACATACACCCCTCCCTACAGTTTTTAAAGGTATTTTTTACATGTGTAGATGTTTTAAGTCATCCGCACACCCCATAAGTAATAAAAATGTCCTAATCATCCCCAAAACACTTCTTAGTTGAGAAGACATTTGCCCTCCTGGCTTCTGAGAGTGATTCAGCCAATCAATTCAATGGTTTTATTTCTCCTCAAAATCCTTCTTCCGTGATTAGGGACAGACTCCCCTGGAGATCAAATGAGGCGACCCCATAGTGACTCCAGCCCAGAAAATTTTAATAATCAAATTTTTCAATTTGTGTCCAGCACTTGGGCCATTTTTGACACTACTTAACCTCACAGAAATCACCTTTTTCAAAATCTGATTTTTTTGAAAAATTTGAAGCTCTCCAGATTGCCCCTAACGGTGAGAGCCAGTGCTGCCGTCAGCCATCTGTTAACACGGAGGTCCAGCTGCTAGGGCCAGACTTACGGTGGGTGCGGTGAGCGCCCAGGCTAGCGTCTGTCATCTATTAACACGGAGGTCCAGCTGCCAGGCCAGACTTACAGTGGGTGCGGTGAGAGCCCAGGCTAGCGTCTGTCATCTATTAACACGCAGGTTCAGCTGCCAGGGCCGGAGTTACAGTGAGTGCGGTGAGAGCCCAGGCTGGCGTCTGTCATCTATTTACACGGTAAAAATGCCCTTATACAAACAACAAAAAGGATCCAGCGTATGCACCACTCAAGGTAAGGTGAAAAGGGTTCCGTAGTTTATTGAAAAATAGTTAAAACATCCAAAGAAATCGCATCAACCCGACGCGTTTCGAGCCAATGCTCCTTATTCATGGCATATCATGTTAATGAAATGTACAGAGTTTAAATAGCCCGGTACCCGGTCATGTGATGCCGGTCATGTGATCGGGCTAAATAGAAACAAATAATCTTAAAACAAAACATGCTTATATAAAACAAACATTGCGATGTAAGGATGTATATATTAATATTTGATATTAATTTTAGTATTGGCAAATAAGATCATGTCTTTTATTCAATCCGTTAGGAAACCTGGTGTCTAACTTAAAAATCCACCAGGCTTCCCTCGCTAGCAGTTTTTTCTTAAAATCACCACCCCTCATCGGTCTTTTAACTCTCTCAATCCCTTGAAATATTAGATCTGAGGTGTCACCCATATGGACCTCATGGAAGTGTTTTGAGACCATCGAGACACCTATATTGAGAGTTTTTTTGGCGTCGGACATATGTCTTCGAATGCGTGTTTTGAGAGTACATGATGTACATCCAACATATTGTTTATGGCATGCCCGACATGTTATCTGATAAATTACCCATCGTGAATTACAGTTTATATATAACTGCATGTTAAAAGTAGTGTTTTTGGAGACAGAAGAGAACTCCTTTGATACCACTACATGGTTACATGTTAGACATTTTGAATGTCCACATTTGTACATTCCTATAGTAGTTATCCAAGTGGGTGCAGTAGGAGTTTTGTTAGGAGAAAGGAAAAGACTCAGAGATAAAACTGATCCTAAAGTACGTCCCCGTCTGGAAACAAACTGAACATCTTGTGTCAGAATATTGGTATCACCCTCCTTCTCAAGTAATGGAAGGTGTCTTGACAATATTGCAAATTTTGTTAAACTGAGGGCTAAAAGTGGTAGTAAAAACAATTCTATTATTATTAGCCTTATGAACTCGTTCACTATAGTCTAGAAGATCTGATCTCTGGACTCTGGCTATTCTACAACTAGTCTTTTTTTAATAGCCAATTGGTTCAGTCTTGTGAATGTTTCATTTTCATATATAGGGAATAGGTCAGGATTAGAGCAATTTCTTTTCATTCTAGTTGTTTCTCCATATGGAATGGCTTCTATCACATGTCGCGGATGATGGGATTTAGCATGTAAGATAGTGTTACGAGCAATCGGTTTACGGTATGGAATAATTTCTACTTTGCCCTTGTGGCCCATTAAAGTTACATCCAGAAAATTCATAGACTCCCTGTGCCAAGAAAACGTAAAGGCAAGGTTCATGTTGTTACTATTAATGTAGTCACAGAATTCAAGTGCCTGTTGTTGTGTACCCCCCCACATCAGGAGCAGGTCATCTATATACCTGCCGTACCACCTGATGTGGGGGGAAAAGGGGCAAGGTGACGTAAACAGGTATCTCTCCTCCCACGCGGACATATAGATGTCCACACTTTTGTACAAAAAAATCTCCATCAAAAGAGAAGTAAATATGGCTCAATAAGTACTCTAGGCACAAGAGAATAAACTCAATCAAATGAGATGAAAAAGAACTGAAACGGAAAAGATGGGACCTAAGGACATCTATGGCCAGATTGTGCGGTATAGAGGGATATAAAGCGGTAACGTCACACGACAGACAAGACCAGTTAGTATTCCACTCAACATCCATAAACATAGTGACCAAGCTCTTTGTATCCCTAATGTAACCTGGTAACTAAGTTACCAATGGCTGTAAGATAGAATCCAGCCATAGACCTAACCGTTCCCCTAGTGACCCTATGCCTGCCACAATAGGCCGCAAGGGAGGGGGGAACAGGTCGGTAACGTCGGTGTCTAGGAATACCTCCTCCTCCTCCTCCGCTTCCTCCGGGACACAGCTTCAACACAGCCCTGACTTGCCTCAGATGATGCACCCTGAGAGCTGAGGCGCTGCCTTGCACTAGCCCTGGACCCCGAACCACTACCTAATGAAGACCAATAAAATTGAGAAACTGTCGGGCCTTGTGGATTCGGCGGAGAGAAAGGCTCCGTGTCCGCATCTGTGTCCGCCTGCTCCTCCGTCGCTGGCGGGACCTGATGTTTCAGAGTGTCCAACGATCGTTCCAGAACCAAGATCACCACAATGCTCATGCTGACAAGGGCATCGTCCGCACGGACCATTTTGGTGGCTTCTTCAAAACTGGCAAGGATGGTGCAGAGCTCTATCACCTGCCTCCATTCTCGGTGGCTCAACACACCAAGGTCCGCACCGCTGCTTGTCAGGCCATGTGTCACTTCGTACTGCGTAATGGCATTGCGCTGCTGCCACAATCGCTGGAGCATGTGGAGGGTGGAATTCTAGTGTGTTGCCACGTCAACAATGAGACGGTTGACGGGGAGGCCGAGCTGACGCTGCAACGCAGCCAGGCGGGACGAAGCAGGGTGTGAACAACGGAAGTGAGAACTCAGACCTCGAGCCTTCTTCAGCAGGCAGTCCAGACCCGGATAGCGCTTTAGAAATTTCTGGACGACGAGGTTCATGACATGTGCCAGGCAAGGGATGTGCTCCAGCCTACCGATCTTAAGGGTGGCCAGCAGATTTCGACCGTTATCGCACATCACCTTGCCTGGCACAAGGTTCTTGTCACCCAGCCAGCGCTCGGTCTCGTTGGCGAGAGCCATCCACAGCTCCTGACCTGTGTGTGGACGGTCTCCAAGACAGATTAATTTCAACATGGCCTGGTTTCTCTGGGCCCGTGATGCCACCAGAGGACCTTGGGGGAAAGAGCCCTGCACCATCCCTGCAGTTTTGAAGAGCGTGCGCCGAGCCTGAGAGCCACCGTCACCCCCAGAGACATCCACCCAGCTCACCCAGTGAGCTGTCACAGAGATATAGCGGCCTTGGCCGTGCTTACTATTCCATGTGTCGGTGGTGAGATGAACTTTTCCGGAAACAGATGCAGACAACGCGCTTGAAATTTTAGATGACACGTGGCTGGCCAGGGCAGGGACGGCTTTTTTGGCAAAGAAATGCCTGCTCGGCAACTGGTATTGGGGCAGGTAAAGGCCATGACGTGGCGGAACCCATATGTGTCCACCAGACGTAAAAGCAACATTTCTAAGGCCAAAAGCCTGGCAATGCCGACATTCAGGCTTTTGGCTTTGGGATGGTTTGGGTTAAAGTGTTTCTTCTGCTCCCAAACCTGAAAGACAGAAGGCTGGCTGCTAGACTGGCTGCTGTACGGCGTGCAGGTCGTCACTCTGGTGGAAGGAGAAAGGGTCGGGTGGGGCTCTGGTGGTGCTGGTGGTACTCGGGCGACGGTGGAGGCTGAAGCGGAGGCTGATCCCTGATCATGACTCTGAGAGACATGGGCAGCTGAGGAACGCTTGGTGGTGGCGGAGGAGGAGGCGGAGACAGAGGGTGTGACAGTGGTTGGAAGCCCGGCGTCGGTCTGGCCTTTTTTGGCCAAGTGTTGCCTCCATTTTAACTCATGCATTCGCTGCATGTGACTAGACATGTTGGTGGTGGTTAAACCCCGCCTCTACTTATGCTTTTACGGCAAAGGCGGCATATGACATCACTGGGTGAATCAGAGGCCTGCTCAAAGAAGGCTCAGGCTTGAGAGGTCCTGGACCTTTTTGACGGCGATAAGCGAGGAGCGGGGTTTCCGCTGACCGTGGCTGGCGGAATCATATCAGCGGACTTCTGTGATCGCCCTCTCCCTTTTTGAGGTGGGACCCGTATTGACACTACCCCATCGTCTTCCTCCTTGTCCAGTGATGAAGCGCTCGCAAGCAAATTCTGCGGAAAAGACCACGATGGATCCGCATTGTCGTCATCATCATCATCATCAACACAGGTGACTTCGTCGTCCTGACATTCTGCATTCAGGAGCTGCGGGCTACAAGCAAGAGGGACTGCAAGGCGTTGCCGACCGCCCGGGATTTTTGCTGATTAACCAGCTTCCTTCTCCTCCTCTGATGGCATCATTAACTTGGCGTCAGAGGAGAGAAAATCATCCTCTTTGGCCTCTTGATCTTTTAACATGCCTTCTGCCCCCAAAACCGCATTTTGTCATCAAAGAGGTCTTCAGAAAATGGATTATCCACAGTGGTGGGTACACAGTTGACATTTGGGCTGCCTTCGCTTCATGTTGGACGGATGCTGATGATGTTTGATGATGACATTTGTGGCCGGGGACTGGGAGGACGAGGAGGTAAGACTGCTGGATGCAGGTTGCATTAACCACTGAAGAACAGATTGGTGACGCTGTTCGTTACTGAGATTCACAGGGCCCTGACCCAGCGATGACAGGCCTGACGGTCCTGCAACCGACAATCCGCTGGCTTGCGTGTTGTCGCCAGCACTGGAAGGAGCACCTTCTCTCGTACCTCTACCTCCATGTCCTACCCCCCTCTTTGCTTGCTTACCACCTGCATTTCGCTCCATGTTCAGAAAGATAAAATTTGAGAGGGTATGGAAGAGTTTTGGAACGTCTCTTATTAAAAGACGGCAAATCACAGCTATTCTCAAATCCCTCAAATCAAAACAAAATTGCTGTATTGAAATTTAACTGCAAGGTGGCTCTATCAACAAATCTGGTTTGGGCAAAAATTCAAAAAACACGTATCTGAAATGTATACGGATAATAAAAGGTATTTTTGGCACCTATCAATTCACCTGTGGTGACTACACAAACAAGGTGGCTCTATCAACAAATCTGGACTGGGCAAAAGTGCAAAAAACACGTATCTGAAATGTATACGGATAATAAAAGGTATTTTTGGCACCTATCAATTCACCTGTGGTGACTACACAATTGCTGGATTCAAATTTAACTGAAAGGTGGCTCTATCAACAAATCTGGACTGGGCAAAAGTGCAAAAAACACGTATCTGAAATGTATACAGATAATAAAAGGTATTTTTGGCACCTATCAATTCACCTGTGGTGACTACACAATTGCTGTATTCAAATTTAACTGCAAGGTGGCTCTATCAACAAATCTGGACTGGGCAAAAGTGCAAAAAACACGTATCTGAAATGTATACGGATAATAAAAGGTATTTTTGGCACCTATCAATTCACCTGTGGTGACTACACAATTGGTGGATTCAAATTTAACTGCACGGTACCTCTATCAACAAATCTGGACTGGGCAAAAGTGCAAAAAACATTTATCTGAAATGTATACGGATAATAAAGGTATTTTTGGCACCTATCAATTCACCTGTGGTGACTACACAATTGCTGGATTCAAATTTAACTGCAAGGTGGCTCTATCAACAAATCTGGACTGGGCAAAAGTGCAAAAAAAACGTATCTGAAATGTATACGGATAATAAAAGGTATTTTTGACACCTATCAATTCACCTGTGGTGACTACACAATTGCTGGATTCAAATTTAACTGCAAGGTGGCTCTATCAACAAATCTGGACTGGGCAAAAGTGCAAAAAACACGTATCTGAAATGTATACGGATAATAAAAGGTATTTTTGGACCTATCAATTCACCCGTGATGACTACACAATTGCTGGATTCAAATTTAACTGCAAAGGTCGCTCTATAAACAAATCTGGACTAGGCAAAAGTGCTAAAAACACGTATCTGAAATGTATACGATAATAAAAGGTATTTTTTGGCACCTATCAAGTCACCTGGGGGGACTACACAATTGCTGGATTCAAATTTAACTGCAAGGTGGCTCTATCAACAAATCTGGACTGGGCAAAAGTGCAAAAAACATGTATCTGAAATGTATACGGATAATAAAAGGTATTTTTGGCACCTATCAACCTGCTGTGACTACAAAATTGCCGGATTCAAATTTAACTGCAAGGTACCTCTATCATAAAGATGAACTGGGCAAAATTGAAAAAGAACACCTATCTGAAATGTATACTGATAATCAAAGTGGAGTTTTGCACCTAACAAATAGACCTGCAGTTATTAGAAAAGATCAAGTAATATTTCAACAGTAAACTGTAAATAATAAAGCTATTGCAATGCAATGTCTGCAATACAATATCCAGTATTCTTTAAAGAGCTTGTCTGTGTTCGCCTGCGGGGCCCCCCCCCCCAGCTCCCTCTCGTGACATTACAGCGGGAGATGCTCCTTTAAAATTCTCTGCCTAACTACCTAAACTCTGCAAATTTCTGATTCTGAGCTTTTAAGGATCACAGCTAAAAGTAGAGCTGTCTCTGTGAACAAATAGAATAATTTCGCTGAGCTGTTTGCAAAAAGGCAGAGCGCACGTCCTACTGCTTTGAGATACTGACACACACTGATCATGAACAGGAAGGGTTGTTCTAAGTAAAACGAGGTCATGTGATTTTTGCAGCCAATCGCAACCATACACATCCCAGTCATGACGTCGCACACACATCTCACCTTGCTCTATTCTGTAAGCTGATTTGCTGGCCGCCAAAATGACAGGAAGCGCCGAAAATGGCGCGATATTAATAGATTATGCACAGATTTTCACCTAAATTATCGCGTGATCTAAAAAAATCCGATCAACGTAAATACTGTGCCGATTTCAACTTTGTCGATAATAATCGCTCAACACTAATGCACCCTAATATATCTGACAATACTGTCCCAATATTCCTGTGAGGAACTACATTCCTACAAGCCATGCCAGACATCAGTTTTGTGTGTTCCGCATTTGGGGCAGTGCTGTAATCTATCAGTGACTCCCGGGGAAAA
Organism: Phyllomedusa bahiana; assembly: GCA_025379985.1. Taxonomy (NCBI): domain Eukaryota; kingdom Metazoa; phylum Chordata; class Amphibia; order Anura; family Hylidae; genus Phyllomedusa; species Phyllomedusa bahiana. The sequence continues at coordinate 56,645 of JAODAL010011866.1, read as the reverse complement.
AGGTAAATTGAAGGCGTAAATCGCATTGTGTATGATTTTGAGGAAGGTTTCTCGCCAGGTCTCACATATGACATGTCTAGAGATGACGCCCAATCCCTTGAGTATTATTTCTGGAATCTGGACATCACCCAGACGACATTGCCAATATTTAAAGGCCTGCGAGTTTGTCCGTCTCAGGCACCATCTCCTCATCCTATTGTACAGTCCAGAGAGGGTACAAGTATCTCTGTGAGCTCGGACAAAGGAGTCAGTATCATTCACAGTGGTCTCCCTTGAAAGATCCTTTAACCTACTCCTGCAGAAGTATAGATTCTGGTATGCAGCAAGTGTATGTGTGCCCGGTAGCGAGAATTTCTCTAGCATCTCCGCAGGTGTAAGCCATCTATTTAATCTGTCATGCATTAGCTGCCCTGCATTCTGCAGACCCCTGTCCCTCCAAAAGCGAAACATAGGGTTTGATTGTCCCAATGGGAACTCTGGATGGCCCCACAAGGGCATAGCTTTAGATATTGCAAAGGGGAGACTTCTCCTCCTCTGGATTTCCTTCCATGCCATAAGTGTGTCGCGAATCAACGGCGAGGATTTGATCGGGGCAGGTGGTTTGGGGTACTTTGTGTGAAACAGGGCCTGAGGGTGCCACAGAAGCATTAACTCTCTTTCAATTTCCCAGTTAGAGAAGTAGCTACATCCCCACACCCAATCCAGCATGTGTCCTGTCAAACAAGCCAGGTTGTAACCTCTAACATCCGGTAGGTTCAGACCTCCCTCCCTAACGGGCAACATCAATTTCCATAAAGCGATCCGGGGTTTTTTCCCGGCCCAAATGAATCTGGAAAAACAAGAGTTGATCTTGTTGATATCAACATGTCTGAATAGGAATGGTAGGGTTTGCAATGGATACAGCAGCTTCAGGAAGCATATCATTTTGATAGCATGGCACCTGCCAGCCAATGAAAGTGGAAGTGAGGACCATCGCCTCAAGACCCGAGAGATTTTCTCAATAACAGGCGGGACGTTTAATTTATTTATTGTATCTGGGGTTCTACCAATTTTTATTCCCAAGTATGTGATATGATCCTGGGCACGTTTAATATCAATATTTAAAGTGTTCCATTGTAAGGGTGATAATTTGGGGGCCCAATTCCAGAATTTCGTTTTTGGCAACATTAATTTTGTACCCCAAAAGATTTCCAAACAGATGTAAAACTTCTAGGACCTTGGGAAGGTGGGACAGGGGGTTGTACAAAAATAGAAGCATATCATCTGCAAAAAGTGCAGTCTTGATTTCCGCCCCTCCAACCCTGATCCCAGAAAAGAGGTCAGAGTCCTCCAAAAATTTGGGTTCTAGGGCCAGATTGTAAAGGAGGGGAGACAACGGGCGAACTCCTTAGGCGAAAGTGGTGGAGGAGAGGGCGAACAGTCCCTTTGTCTCTTCTTGGTGATGGTCTCAAAATTGTTATCCCCGGCTGGTGACTTAGGGAATCCGTAAACGTCCCCTAAATCCAAAAGGGTGGAAAGAGATTGTTCGCCTCCACCGCTGAAGTGAAGAAGTGAGGAGGCCCGTCCGGGTCTATCACCTTGAGAGTCGCTGGATAAAGGATTTGAAATTGGATTTTCTGCTTGAAAAGCATATCTTGCTGAAATCCAGGAATTTCATCATGACAGTGCGGCTACGTTGTCTGGTTTGCGCTCTGGGAGATTGGGACACGCAGCCCTCAGGGCCCACCCGGAGAGCTCTATCAACACGGCAAGCATGGGTTCGTCCTAGAGCTGCTGGTTACTCTTCCTGGCACAAGTCCTGAAGATCTCTTTGCTTAAATGATTCTGGCAGCGCCACCATCCTTAGGTTGCTCCATCTGGAGCGATTTTCGAGATCCTCCACATGCTCCTGCTTGATCAGCTGGGCTGTGGCACAGAGCTTCAGTTTAGCATTCAGGGCACTATTGTTGGACCCCAGGTCACTTATTCTCCTCTCTAATTCGTCCAGTCTAGCAGCCTGTGTTTGTACATCATGTTGTATGTTCGTGAGGGAGGCCTACACCGTGCTTTCTAAGGTGGCTTGCAGATCAGGGGCTATGTGCCTGGCTACTTCCATGGCCAGCATTAATTTGTAATTAATGGCATAGGGTGTGATGACATCCATGGTTGGGCTAGGGCTGCTGCAGAAGGAGCTTTTATACAGGAGCTCTGCCTCAGTCTCTACTGCTTCCCCGCTGCTGCCGTGCCCACCCTCCGCTTCTCTAACCTGTTATTGCTGGCCAGGGTGATGCACGTGTGCTGCGGCCGCCATCTTGAGGTCCGCTTGCGACTGGTCACGGGCACCTCCTGTCTTCTGTGCGCTCCTCAGGACATACCGATCCATCGGAGAGCGGAGCGGCTGTTATGCGGGCCTTATGCTGCAGCTTTCTGCGGCCGGTCGGCGCTGCAATCGGCAGCTAGAAGTGGACGGAGCTGGCAGGGTTCGGGTGCCGAGCCGCGCTACATCCTCCTGCGCCGGCGCCGGAAGTCACATCATAGGACTTGAGAGTTAAAAGTTAAACCTAGGTAATCAATATTACGTGATGTCAGGGAATTTTTGTATGAAAATTGGTGTAAGTACATTATCTTACAAAAAAATATCAGTAAATGCAAATTCTACAGCTGTCAAAAATATCAGTCAATTAGCCCACCAAGGCAAATTTATACTTAAATGAAGTGACGTGACTTCCTGCTTCAGCAACAAAGAATAGTCACCTAAAAAACAAAACTTTTGTTGTCATAGGTGAAAATTAAACTAAGGGCCACAGTGAGAAAAAGACCAGGAGCGTCAACCTGTGAGGCCAACTGGATACAGTCATAAATGATAGCTCCCAGTCTAGAATAAGGTGTGCTGATCCTAACTGATAAGCACGTAAGTTATGATTTTGAGTGGAATTGGAGTTATTTTGTGATATTGAAATTTCTAGAAATTTCTATGACTGTCCCATTTATCTGAATAGGGCTTATATAGGTATCCTGGATTGGCAGACTGTTCCATTCATAATTTTGAGGTTTTTACATTTTTGTATGTATATATACATTTCTTCCCCCAAAAATACTCCTCCTATGCATACATTTGGAGACATGTGTGAAAACTGTCTAGGTGTAAGACTTTCTTTGTTGCCCATAGCAACCAGCCAGCGCTCCTCTTTCATTTCATATAGTACTCTGAGAAATTAAAAGGGGATTTCTGATTGGTTGCTAAGAAAGTCTTAAACCTAGACAGTTTTCACACATGTGGCCCATTGTGTTTATATACAGCTAACTTGATATAGTGAATGGGGCTAAACTGTAATACCACCCAGGGCAACAAAGGAGAATGGCACTGTACTTGGAAAAAAGGCCCTTAGGCAAGCAGTTTAAGTCTCAGTATATTTGCCAGTTCTCGGTCGCAGTTCTTATTTAAGCAATGTTATTAAAAACTGTTTGATGTTCAAAGTTCAAACACCAAGCCCACATCAAAGAGATTAAAAAAATGAAATAGTGGGGAAAAATATTTCTATATAAAGGATTTTATATACAAAACACAAATGTTTGCAATATTAAGAAGCTTTTCCTCTAGAGTTAAAAAATAAAGTCTAACGCATATTGATTCAACTAAATGTCTTTTATGGTAAAGCCCCTTTTATTCTAAAGCATTGTCCTCTTTGAAAAAGTCTTTTGCTATTATATAAAGAATGCAAAGGGGAATTTTCCTTCTATGATGATGGAAACCCCTTTCAGCTGAACAAATAACTTTATTTTTCCAACAGTAACATAGTATGTTTGCTGGATCACTATCAATGCTTGGCCACTGTCTTTTGTATTTTTACCATCCTGGGTTGTAAACATGTGACCTGCACTTTGTCCAGCACACTGCACAATAGTCCCAGACCAGAGAATAGTCAAAACAGTCTCAGTCTCTTTAAAGGGGTTCTCCAGAACTATATTTTTTATTTCTTATAGGGCTCACAACTGTAATATAGCAAACTTATTAAAAATTATTTACCTGTTCTGCTGTGTCAAACCTGTCCTCTGCTCAGTCCTATCCCCTGCAAACCACATGACATTTGTTGTTCACAAGGTTTGCTTCTCCCTCAGTTCATTTCATCAGTACAGATGTCACATTCAGTGTGTGAGCTGAAGTTAGGCTCAGATCTCTCAGCTTAGGATCACTCCCCTATTGTGGGAGTGACCTGAGCAGAGAACGATCGGCCACACAAAGTAAGAGCATTCACACCAGCCAGTCTTTAGTTTGAAGGTGAATAGAAGTCAGCAGGAGTAGTTACAGGAGAGGAAACTGTTTATCTATGAGTCCTGCAGGCAGGACTTACTATTAATAATGGGAGCAGTGGACAGCAGTGCATAGCTAAGGGGCTTGTGTACAGCTGTCATTATCATGATGATTGCATTCCTGTCACAGCTGTATACAGTTTACATAGTGACGCATGAGTCCTATTACAAAAGTGCGGACAGGAATGTATTCATCATTATCATGACAGCAAGTACAGAGCTGGGGGGTTACACACTAGTGTGGGCACATAGACTCTAGCAGTGATAACTATGGAGGGAAATCTTATTGGGGTTGCATTACAGTCTGAGAGTTGTAGGAAAGAGATGCTGGAGAACTCCCACAAGTTTCACTGCAAAAAAGTGTATCTTATGATAGATCAATGAAGAGGCTGCAGAAAAAAAGAAACACATGAAGGTAGTGAAATATATATTTACTTTTCAATATAAATGGTGTTTATAGTGTTCTATGAAATCTTTAAACTCCTGGAAAATCTCTTTAACTTCGTTCTGCCTTACACTGAAAAAAATGATGCCTTCATCTGGCACTTAAAGGGAATCTGCCAGGTGGTTTATGTTGCCCTATATTAGAGCAGGAAGCTGAGCTCTGTGATATGTAGGTTTATATGATTCAGAGCAGGATTTCTGAGAAAAAGCAGCAAAAATCCTGACTGGACTCTTTAAGAGACAGTAGGAGTCCTGCTTATCCTGCTCATATTCAGTGATTGACACCTTCCCCTGTATCAGCATGTATACAGAGCAAATGTCAATCAATGCATGTGGGCAGAGTAAGCAGTATGTTCAGTTTCAGTTTCAAATATTTTTTCTGCTTTTTACTCAGAAATCCTGCTCCAAATCATATAAATCCATACATCACAGAGCTCAGCTTCTGTTTTCCATCTCAGATAAGGCAGCATAAACCACCTTCCCTTTAAAGGGGTTTTCCCATAATGGCAATTTATCAGCTACCACAGGATAATGTTGTGTCTGATCAGTAGGAGTCTGACGCTGGGACTCCTACTGGACATGACAAAAGAGGTCCAAAATTACTCTGGTTGGATGAAGCTACAGTAAAGTATCCACATCGCTGCTTCATTCAAACCATATAGGATGTCTAAAGAAAGGGGAGTGATGTACTCGGTGATTTGCAGCATTCTCACAGAGGTGAATTTAGTGGCAGTGCACATATTTTATTGCAGATCTTTACAAGCACGATTTAGTTACATTGAAAGGGATGCCACAAGTTAGAGAAAGTGCAACAGGTGTTTAATCCTTGAATTGTCCAATACATTTAGGGGATGAGTTTGAATTGGGTTTTAAACAGTCCTCCACATCATGCTGTTCACATTTTTACATCATGAGACCAAGACAACACCTTACAATTCATCAACAGTACCTTGTCATTGTGAGGCTTCAAGCAGGATACTCTCAGGTGGAAGTGGCCACTGAGCTTAGAGTGTAGCAGAGTGTCATCAGCAGGTTGCAAAAGAGATACAGAGAGACTGTAAAAGTCACAGAAAGGCAGAGAAGTGGATGTCATTTGGCTACATCACACACTGATGACTGCTTCCTTGTAAACAATGCCCTGTATGCTAAACAACCTGACCACCCCATGAACACAGACATCATTGTCTTGCATGGGCCAGTGAGAACCTATGCTGGACAATGGACCAAGGGTCCTTACTGCTTTTCAGTGATGAAAGTCAACTCAATCTGAGCAGAAATGATGGCCACCAACCAGGACTGTCTTTTCCATTGATCAGAGTAGGCGGTCGCCCGGAGGCCCCATGAACACAGGCAGCCGCCTGCCCTGCCCAGTGGCATGACTAGGCCCCAGTGGCAGGTCCGGACAGCATGTAAGTGTGCTGGCCCGGACCTGCCACGTCTTTAAGCAACCCGTAGGCTTCCAGCCTAGGAAATCCTGGGAGCAACGTCCAGCATAAGCAGTGTGATGACATCATGCCGCTCACCCTGGAGACCAGCTCTGGGAACAAGGTCCCATGCAGAGAGCATGGATAGGTGAGTAACTTTTTTATTTTTTTTTTTCAGAGTCAGAAGGGCTGCATATTACCTACAGAGGGTCTATAACCTACAGGGGGCCATAAACTACAGAGGGCCTGAAAACTACAGGGGGTATTAACCTACAGGGGCCTATAACCTACAGGAGGCTATAACCTACAGGAGGTCTGTAACCTACGGGGGATTTAACCTACAGGGGGCCTATAACCTACAAGGGGCATTTTACCTACAGGGACCTATGACCTACAGGGGGTCATAACCTACAGGGGGCTCATCAGCCTACATGGGCATATAACCTACAAAGGGCATATAACCTACAGAGGGCTATAATCTACAGGGACCTATATACAGGAGGCATATCACCCACAGGGGTCTATAACCTACAGGAGGTTATAACTTACAGGGTGCTCTAACCTACAGGGTGCCTATAACCTACAGGGTGCTGTAACCTGCAGGGGCCTTTAACCTACAGGGGGCTTTAACCTACAGGGGGCTATAACCTACAGAGGCCTATAATCTACAGGGGACATTTTACCTAGAGGGTCCTATCTACAGGGGGCAGTATATATATCTTTACCTACAGGGGGCTATATATCTACCTATAGGGAGGTGCATACCTACCTACAAGGGGCAATATATCTATTTGTACCTACAGGGGGCTGTATATCTTTCTACAGGGGACTTTAAATCTACCAACAGGGGGCTATAAACCTACCTTCAGCATTTACCTACAGAGAGATGTATACCTATCTACTGGGGTCTACCTACATAATGGTGGGTTACATTACTACCTACTTACTTAATGGGGTGCCCATAATAGAGGTAGGAATTTGTAGGGTAGTGCTGATAAAGTGAGAAGTCTAAGATGTTTGTGTGGTAAACGGATGAGTTGCGGTCGGGAGAAGTCATCATGATGGTCTAGACCAGATGGAGAAGAAAAGGGAAAAAGAATGATTCAGAGAACAACTGATCAGATAGGATATCTCTGGATGTCAGGTATCATTTATCTTCTGTGTTGGATCAGTACTGTAGTCACTGTCATGTGGTGGTGACCTTAGCTGGTGTCTGATAATTCTGTGGTCTCCAAATGACAGTGTTGTAGGTTATACCTGAGCTGGTGTCTGACCTCTATGTGGTCTCTATGTGGCGGTATTGTAGGTTATGAGTTTGTTATCAATAATGCGTATATTTATACCTGTGAGTAGTTATATTGGTTAGGGAGCCAAGTGTACAACTCTGCCCAAAGGCTCATAATTCTGTTAAGGCGGCTCTGCCGGCAACAATGCTGGAGACATCGAGGCAGGGACGTCGCTAAGCCTTTTTATCTGTGCCCGGGTTAAAAAGGTTGTTGCCCCGAATCTTTTAGCACCGGTTTGGATTGCCCCACCCTTGGTGGGCTCCAAGATCCGGTGCTACTTTTCAACTGTATGTGCACCCTTTAGGACACATATACAGTTGAATCAACAGTGAAACAGGGAACCATTGGGTCCCTGTTCCACTGATTACTCCTGTAGCTCTTGCTACAGTAGGTAAGATCTGTAGGCTTCAGGCTTACAGAATGCGGCGCAGTATAGTGAAGTAACTACTCTAGCGCTGGATATAGGCTGGAATACTCAGCCACACAGCGGGGGGAACAGGGACAGGTAAGGTTATTATTATTATTATTATTATTATTATTATTATTATTATTATTTATATTGTGGAGGACCATAGAGTCTAGAGGTTGGGGGAATATTTATGTCACCAAGTGGGGAGCTATATACCTACCTAAATGGAGGGAAGGTATATATACCTACCTAAATGGAGGGAGGGTATATATACCTACCTAAATGGAGGGGGGCATATTTAACTGAAAAAGGGGGCTATATACCTACCTAAATGGGGAGTGTATATACCTAACTACCTAATGGTTGGAAAAAAAATAAAACCTTTTTAAATTTAAAACGGGGGCGTGTTTGGGCTTTTTTAAATTGGGGCTGGGGCCCCCGGGAAAAAAACCCCCTGTCCCCCTTGGGTCTGGGGGAGCCGGGGCCCTGCGCGGGGGCCTGGAGCCCCGCTGGTTCTTTCACTGCATGGCACCCCGCGGGACCACAAAAACAGCTGAGGGTTTCTGCGGGGAGAGACGAGCGTCCCTCCCCGAAAGCATCCCGGAAACCCCCCAGGTCCTACAGGGTGAGGGCCGGGCCTCCCCCAGCTTTTTTTTGGAAGGACCCGCCGCGGCCCCGTGCCCCTCACCCGGCGGGCGTCGCGATAAACACACGTCATCGCGACCTTCCGTCCTCGGGCGCACGTGTTCATGGGGCCTTTCCCCCGGCCCGGAGGAGGCGGGCCGGGGGGCCAAAGGTGGAAGGGCGGAGCGCACTCCCCGGGGGGATTTTAAGGGTTTTTAAGGGTTGTTTTTTTTATAGCTTTTTTCCCTGCCCCCGGGGCCCCTATAAAACGGGGCCTTTCCCCCTTTAAAATTTGCGCCCTGGGGCCCCCATTTTCCCTTCCCTGGGGCCCCCCCTATCCCTGCCTGTGCCCCTATAATCCCTCCCTGGGGCCCCCCATACCCCTGCCTGTGCCCTAAAATTTCCTTTGCCTGTGGCCCCCATATCCCTGCCTGCCCCCCCTTTTCCCCCTGTTTTGTCCCCCCCCTATATACTCCCTTTCCCCCCTTTTAATGTGCCTGTGGCCCCCATATCCATGCCGTTGGCCCCCTTTTCCCCCCTGCCTGTCCCCCCCTTTAACCTGCCTGGGGCCCCCATATAAGGGCCCTGTCCCCCTAAAATTTCCCTTGCCTGGGGGCCCCCATTTCCCTGCCTGTCCCCTTTTTTATACCTGTTGTGCCCCCATTTATTTGCCTTGCCCCCACATCCCTGCCGGGTTTTCCCCAAATACCCCTCCCTGGGGCCCCCCATACCCCTTTGCCTGGGGCCCCCATTTGAGGGCCTTTTGCCCAAATATCCCTTCCCCTGTTGCCTATAAACCCTCCCTTTTCCCCCCAAAAAACCTCCCCTTCCCCCTTTATCCCTGCCTGTGGCCCCATTTTTCCTCCCGGGGCCCCCCATAAAATTCCCTTTCATTCCCCCATTTACGCCTAAAGTCCCCTTTTATATGCTTGGGGCCCCCCATATACTCCCTCGTCCCCCCATATATTTCCTCAATAAACCCTATATCCTCCCTGTGGCCCCATATACTGCCTATGCCCCCTATATACTCCCCTTTGGGGCCCCTTAACCGTGGGGCCCCTTTTATACGGGCCCGGGCCCCCCATATACTCCCTGTGGCCCCTAACTCCCCAAATTTACCCTTAAAAACCTGCCTGGGGCCCCATTTTTCTGCCTGTGCCCCCCTTACTTGCCTTTTGCCCCCCCTAAAAACCGGCCTGGGGCCCCCCTTTAAAACCCTCCCGTGGCCCTTTATGCCCCCGTGCCCCTTTTACCTGCCTCATTTGCTTTATATCCCCTCCCTCAGTCCCCCTAAAATTCCCCTCAGTGCCCCTTATTCTGCCTCAGTCCCCCCATATATCCCTGTCCCCCCCATAAACCTCCTTGGCCCATTACTGCTTAAAGTGCCCCTATATATAACTGGGGGGGACGGGCTATCCCAAAAATTAAAGGGGAGTTTTTGGAAATTTTAGGATTCTAAGTTTATTTGTGTCCAAATCCTCGGGGGACGGGGTATTCCCGGGAGCAATCAGATGAAGATGTAAAACCGGGATGGAAAAGAAAAAGGAAAGTGAACAACGTGATCAAAAAAAGATTTCCGGTGATTTAAAAATTTGAAACGGCAGGGGTAATAAATTATATTTCTGCAGGGGTCTACTTTACAACTAGAATTCCCACAATTGGTCCCGGGTTTTGGGCGGGGGGTTTAAAATTTTAATCGGGACCTGTTTTACAGCGGGTATTTCACATGTGGGGGCGGGGTTGGGTAAGGGTTTTTTGGCGGGATTTTTTGGGGCCTTTAAGTATTTAAAAAGTTTTGGGTTTTGGTTTTGTAGGAGTTTTTTTTGGGCCCACAACACAACCATTTTACCTTTTTAAGCACAAAGTATGGGTGAAGAAAAAACCCTTTGGATATAATGAAATAAAGGGTTCGGGGTATCCAATAAAATTTAAAAAAACCAAAACAATACGGTTTAACACCTGGGAATTAAAGATACTTTAAAAAAAAACTTTTAATAAAAAAAAAAAAAAAAAAAAAAAAAAGATTTGAAAGAAAACAAAAAAGGAAAAACCCTCAAATATACCCTTCAAAGCCCTGTCTCCTAAAAAAGGGGAAATGGGCCCAAATTAGGGGGGCCCCCACATTAAACCCAAAAACAAACCCCTGTCCCAAACTACATCAAAATAAAAAAAGAAAAAAAAAAATTTTCCCACAAAGGGAGGGCAAAAAACAAAAAAAGTGCTGTGATAAATAACAATACAACAGCCCCAAAATTCGTTTGATTTTAAATAAACTATAAATTTGATGATGCGTCTTTGGAAGATGACAATAACGCAAAAAATATTTTCCCAATTATTCCCCAAGCGTTTTCCCCCCAGTATTGGGGTTTATCAGGGGAAAAAATTTCAGTTTGGGTAAAAACAATACGGAACATCTAAGGAAAAAAAAAAAAAAATGTATGCAAAAAAAATAAAATCCGTCCCTTAATGTAGAAAAAAAGGGCTGGTAAAAAAGAGGACGGGGTCAGGGGAAAAGTCCAAAGTACAGATCCCGGCCCAAATTTTATTTTCTTTAGAAAAGGGCCAAACGTTTAATTACTTCCTTTCTGGGTTGGACCGTCTCAGTAATCAGAAAGCGGGGATTGTCCCTGGCTTATCCTTGGGCCCCGTCCTCTTCTTTCCACCCTGTTTTTCCCTATTAAGGGGGCGTGAGTTTTTATTTTATTTGCATACATCTTTTTGTTTTTTTCCCTTTGATGTTCCTTTTTGTTGTTATTTTAACTGGGAATTTTTCCCCAAGAACCCCATTATTTTGGGGAAAACCCTTTTTTAAAATTGGAAATTTTTTCGTATTTATCAACTTCCCATGACCCCAAAACATTCAAAAAACCCCCCTATATTATAAAAAATAAAAAAAAATTTTTTTAAAATTTTAAAAAATTTACACATTTTTTTTTCAAAAAAAAATTTTTTAATAAATTTTTTTTCTTTTTTCCCCCCCCTTAAAAAAAAAAAAAAAAAAAAAAAAAAAAAAAAAAACCCCCCCAAAAAACCCCCCCCCCCCCTTTTTTTAAAATTTTTCCATTTTCCCTTTTTTTTGGGGGAATTTTCCCCCTTTTTGGGGGCGACAGGGGCTTTGATAGGGTTTTATTTGGGGGGTGTCTTTTCGTTTTTTTCTCAATTTTATTTATTTTTATTAAAAGATGGGTTTTTTGTCCCCAATCACTTGTCTTGGGAGATTTGCTCCCTTTAACGGGGATTATTTTGGTTTAGTTTAGGGGTTTTTTGTCATATGAAGGTGGAGAAATTTTGAAAAAATAAAATTTTTCAAAATTTGGGATTTTTTTAATTACAGTGATGGGTGAGGAAATGGACGGGAAACTGTGTGGGTGTGCAGAAAATTAGTGCAAACAGAAATTTTTTTTTTCTGTAAAAAAAAAACCCAGTTAAAAATGGGCGGGAAAAAAAAACAAAAGGGGCCCCAGCCCCGGGGTGTTTTAGGACCCCAGCAACGCCCCTGCCATTTTTCCTAACAAGACCTTATATGCCTTTCTTTAAATTTTGGCCCCACATTCCTACCCAAAAGGGAGGGGGGAGTTTAAAATTTTCTTTTTACCCAAAAGGATTTATAATTTTCCCAAACCCAAAGACAGTCCTTTTATTTATATAAAAAAAATTGGGGGATACATACCTCATACATGGGGGGTAAATTCTCGAACTAACAAAGGGGCCTTATATTTAAATACCTAATGGGGGGCCTTTAATTATCTAACAAGGTGCATATGTCAAATTGGTAAATTAAAGGAAAAAACATCAAAAGTCTGTTTCATCATTATATTCTTATTAAGCTCATTAGATAGGTTTGTTAAACTGCTTTTACTGCTATACATCCTTATCGAACTATCAGATATCTCTCACACAGCTTTCCTTGAGACAGATGCATTGCCTGTTAGAAGCAAGAAAGTCAAGGACTTCCTCCTCCCAACAGATAATACAGAGGAGAGCTTCGGAATGTGTTATATCAGCTAATGCTTCATACGTACATGCAAATTATAACTTGTCTCTTAGCGACCACCAAATTTAAAACCAATCATGTGGTGTAGAATAGTCATGTGATTAAAAAGTTCTATTGGAATGTAATTTACTGTGATTAAACTTCAGATTACATGTCCGAAACGGAAGGTGTCGGTCGTGTTTCTCGAGCTCTGGCTGTCGGCAGCAATAATAATAATATAATTCGGAGGAGGCATTTAATTGGATAAGGAGTGGAACAACGATAGATTCCACACCTGATTTAAGCATCTTGACACATATATATCTACCTACCTGTTGTAGGGGCTGTATACCTACCTAATGGGAAGACAATATACCGGCCAGGGGCCTTTAAACCTACCTAATGGAGAACTATATACAGAAAAAAATGTAAAATAAATGACACAAATATTTCTTTTTATCCCTAAATATATGTGCCGCAGTTAACCATGCACCATGAAAAATGCTGCATGAACCCTGTCCTAGTGAGAAAAATATACTAAAAATATCATAAAAAGGGCCTTTGCCCCAGATGTTTTAGGACCCTAACAATGCCCCTGCATCAAGGAGAGCCCTATGCATCAGCCAGGTCAGGTACTCTTGCCAGTCATCTAGCATGCAGGCCTCACTGATATAAATGGTTTGACGTGACACTTGGTTGCCTCTCACGTCCCTTAAACGTGCCTAGAGTTGTGTGGCATTCATCATCTGGTTCAGTGTGTGATGTAACCAAAGGACGTACACTTCTCTGTCTTTCTGTGACTTAGTCTCTCTGTATCTCTGTTGCAATCTGCTGATGACACTCTGTGACACTCTAAGCTTAGTGGCCACCTCTGAGAGCATCCTGCTTGAAACCTCACAATGGTGAGGTACTGTGGATCAATTGTAAGGTGTTGGTCACATGATGTCAAAATGTGAACAGCATGATGATGAGGACTGTTTAAATTCTAATTCAAATTGATCCCCTTAATTAATTGGGTGATTCAGGGATCAAACACCTGTTGTACATTTTGGCAATCAGCTCCTTGTTAGAGATCAAAAAGTACTGAAACACTGAACAGTTGGACATGTGCATTCTAAAGTTAAGAGATGGTCTCATTTAGTGCATTTAAAAAAGAGGGTTTATATAGGTACTTAATGGGGGACTATTTACTTCCCTTCATATTGTGGGGACCTTTAAAATTGTCTACCTACTGAGAGGGCTTATATACTTACCTATCTACTGAGGAGACAAATGCAAAAATAAACATGGTGGCCAGCTCATATATGTTTATCTCAATGAAGACATGTGGAGCTGCATGGATGGTTATGCAGCTGCAACATACCAAAATCTTGCCAAGGAAGGTAATGCAATTCAACACCAGATTTATAAAAAATATTATTTATTTTTGTATATATACTGATTAAAAATTTTAGACACGTTTTGGGTATGTTAACCCTTAATGGAAGCATGTAGAAATTAAAGCCAAAACACTATTTAAAACAACCAACAGCCAGAGCAAGTATACATGACAACATGTACAAATAAAGTTGCAAAATGACAACATATGCAAATAAAGTTGCAAATGAAGAAAAAAACTTGCAAAATGAAGAAAAAAACACAAATAAAGTTGCAAAATTACAAAAAAATAAAGTTTTACATAATCTTTTAAAATAATAGACATTTGTACATTTAACTTACATTTCAATTGCCATAATTCATCATGGCTGAAAAAAAAAAAAAACAAGCGCAACAACACATGTAAAAACTTCTGAAGGACTTGGTTATAAAAGGACAGAAGAAGCTTTTGATTGTGATCAAGAAACACCTGCAAATGAGTCTGTTATATTGATGCATAAATTGGAAAAACTGTGTACACAGGAGCTACGAACTTGGTGGAACTATACTACTTTAAACAAGTATATTAAAAAATCTATGATACAAAAAAGCTTACATCTCTAAAAGATACCCACATTAATCTATTCTGAAGATTTTCTTTTACAGTGGAATAACATCCTATATGACTGTTCAAGTGTAAAACATCTTTGCTGAAATATACAGAACATAGAGAATATAATGATTCGAATCTTAAAATGTAAGATCGTGTTAAAATAAAGAAATCCAAATTCCAGCATGATAGCAAAGATTATACCTTGGGTTGGGTATATAATTACCAAAGCTCTTCTCCACGTACTCTAAGGCGATCATCCATACTTATAAAAGGATTTGATAAACACAATAAGAACTGCAAAAATGTGAGCTTTAGCACATCAGAAATTTCTGAAGTTCCAGGGGTGCATGTGGCAATTTATTTGATTTTAGGGAATCCATTGTTAGGCCTCATTCACACGGCTTATTTCAGAACATATTTATGGTCGGATTTTCGATCGTAAATACGTTCCGAAATCAGTCTGAAATAAATTGCAGGCAATTTAATATTGCTTTTAATGGGAAATACGTGTCGTCGTTCAGACGACAAGTATTTCCGTGCCGTATTGCCACCGCGGATTTCTGGCCGCAATACGGCCGAAAAAACAATGTGCATGTCAATTATTGGGCCGGATTTCGTGACGGATTCACCCCATATAATGAATGGGGATTGTACATATATCGCGAAATACGTGCCACACTTAGTGATACTTATTTGCAACTGATTATCAACTGATTTCACAGCGTATTTACGATCGCAAATCTGACGTAAATACGTTCTGAAATAAGCCTTGTGAACATCGCCTTAGAGTAAAGTAACTGAGGATATTACACCCATCAGGGGGATTCCAAAAAAGGCAAGAGACCCTACAAACCCTACAAAACCCTACAAAAAGCAAAACTGGTTAACAGACACGCAGCAAGCAGAATTAGTATCACCGATTTCCATTGACATGGATTATTCTGATTGTGTTTTGAATATTTCGTCGTGTAATCTATCACAGAAATAGTTGGAAATATCACGAAGTCTAACATTTGTCTTTACAAGTAACTTTAATGTTTTTGATACCTTGCTCCATATCAATAAATTTGTTAGGACCTAAACACTTTGAAGATTTTTTCCATGATGAAGACATGTATCCTCACAATGTTTACATTCACAATGTGATGTCTGATGTCAGTACTAATTAATTTATGGGTCTTTGTTTTGGGCAGTTGTTTTTTAAATTCTCAGCTATGAACTTTAAATTGGTTTATATTGTTATGTGGCCAGCAACCCGAGTCGGGTCGTGGGCACCTTTTCCCCCCTAGCAGTGTCTCTGCGCGTCCCTTTTGGGGTGGCTCTATATTTTTTTCCCACGTTTCCTGCTTCCATGCGCATCTCTCCCTGTGGCAACGTTAGGCTCACTTAGCGCCTGGTCAGGGGCACTTGTCTCTATTGATTGCCCCCAACAAAGGGTTTCCCGGGGCCGTTCTGTCCCTGTCTCCCGCTGCCCCCAAGCAAGTTGATCAGGGTAGCAACCTGGGTGTCTCCCCCCCACACAACCCCAACCCCCCCTTGCATGGGTTTGGTGAATACGGGGAAAGCAATTTAGACCCCGCTTCCCGATGGGGTTTCCCCCATGCTTGCGGTGGTCGAGTAGTGATGGCGATTACTTTTGACTAGTCATTCGAGTCGATATCGGCAATTTTTTTTTTAAAGACTGTATGACAAATTCTTTGATACGTTCGGGTTTCGATATCGATATCGGAAATTTTTATCAATAAGTACCCGTAGCGATATAGATTATCCCCCGTGACCAAAAGTCTATGGGAGGAAACAACCCCTTAATTTTCCCCCCAAAAACAGGGCTGGGAAGCTGGAATTAACTCCAAACAGTCAAATGGATACTGTACTTTAGGAACACATTGGGTTTAAAAAAGCCACAAAAAAAAACTCACGCCCACTACTATCCCTGTCTTCCACAGCATGAACCTTAAACTCATGCCCCACAAAAAAAAAAGTGCCAGGGGGCGTATGATTTGAACCTCTTTTTACTTGAATGGACATTAAATATCCCTGTCTGGAAAGAAAGATGAGCCCAACCCTGATACCCAGTTAAAAAAAGTCCCGGAAATGGGGTCTTTAAACCCACCATTTTATTTTAAAATGGACTTGTATACTGCCCCTGGGCCCGCATGACCCCTAACCCGTTTGGACCACAGATCACAAAGTGCCACATGCTTTTTTGTACATGATTATTTGGGATATTTTTTGGTAACTGACATTTTTTTTAAAAATTTTTTTTTTGGGGAAGTTTTATTTTGTTTTACTTATTCCATTTTGTTTTTTTTTTAAAGTGTGTTAACATACAACATACACCCCCCCTCATTTTTTAAAGGGATTTTTAACGTGTGATGTGTTAATTCGTTTTGCACACCCTAAGTAATACAAATGTCTAATCATCCCCAAAACACTTCTTAGTTTAGAAGACATTTTTCCCTCCTTCTTCGAGATGATTCAGCCATTTAATTTGTTTATTTTTCTCCAAATTTCCTTCTTCTTTATTAGGGAAGTCCCCCGGGGATCAAATGATGGCCCATGTGCTCCGCCCAGAAAAATTTTAAACCTCAAATTGTGCAATTTTGGGGTTTGGGTTTTAAAATGTTTTTCTGCTCCCCAACCGGAAAACAGAAGGTGGCTGTGCTTGCCGTGTGGCGTGCAGGTCGTCAAAAATGGTGGGAAAGGGGAAGGGGTAGGATGGGTCTTGGTGGTGTGGTGTCTGGGCGCGGTGGATGCTGAAGCGGGGGCCTTTTTGCTAAGTGTTGCCTACTTTTTAACTCATGCATTCGGCATGTCTGCATGTTGGTGGTGGGTTAAAAACCCAAGGGTTTTTGCCTCTATTTTTGCATTTCGGCAAAGGGGATATGGGAATTTTGGGTGAATCAGAGGCTTGTCAAAGAGGGCCCAGGCTTGGGGTCCTGGGCCTTTTTGACGGCGATAAACGAGGAGCTGGGTTTCGGACCCGGGGTGGCGGAATTTTATCAGCGGACTTTGGAACGCCCCCTCCTTTTTTTAGGGGGACCGTCTGACCTAGCCCCTCTCTTCCCCCTCGTCCGTGATGAAAAGGTCGAAGAAATTTTCTGAAAAGACCCTTGGATCCCCCAAAAGTGTCATATCTCTTAAAAAAGGGGATTGTGAATGACATTCTGCTCCCGGAGCTGCGGTAAAAACAAGAGGGACTGAAGGCGTTGCCCAACGCCCCGGATTTTTGCGATTGACCCGGGTTCCTTTATCCCCTTTATGGCATCAGTTTAAATGGGGTAGAGAGAGAAAAACTCCTCTTTGGTCTTGATCTTTTAATGCCCTTTTGACCCCCAAACCCCAATTTTTCATAAAGAGGTCTTCAGAACATGGATTATCCACAGTGGGGGTACACGAGTTGACTTTGGGGGTTCATGTTGGGGGATGGTGATGCTGATGACGAATTTGTGGCCCTGATGGGAGGAAGGAGGTAAAACTGCTGGAGCGGTTGCTTAACCTGAAGAACAGATTGGGGACGCTGTTGTTATGAGATTACAGGGGGCCCCGACCCCGCGAGAAGGCCTGGGTCCTGAATGAGATGCTGGCATGGTGTTGTTGCCAGCATGGAAGGGCATTCTCTGTCTCTACCCCCATGCTACCCCCCCCCTTTTTTTCGTTACCACTGAATTTCGCTCCATTTGAAATATAAAATTTTAGAAGGTTGGAAGAGTTTGGAAAGTTCTTTTTAAAAAAGGAAATCAAGCTATTCTCAAAACCCTCAAAACAAAAAAAAATTGCGTATTTTAAATTTAACTGCAAGTAATCTATCAACAAAGTTGACTGCCAAAAGTAAAAAACACGACTGAAATTATGGATAATAAAAGGTTTTTTTTGGCCCCTTTTCAAACTTGGTGCCCAAAAAATTGCTATTCCAAATTAACGCAAGTGTTTAACAACAATTGTTTGCGCAAAGTAAAAAAACCGTTAAAAAAGTATTTGGATATAAAAGTATTTTTGGCACCTTTCAATTCCTGGGGTGACACAAAATTTTGTATTCACATTTAAGTGAAGGGTCCCTAAATGAAAAAAACTGTAGTGCCCCAAAGGAAAAAAAGTTCGAAATTTTATTGGGATAATAAAAGGTTTTTTTTGGCCCCTTAAAATTCCCCTGTGGTGACTACAAAATTGCTGTATTCAATTAATCAAGGTGCCTCAATGAACAAACTGAGGGGCCCAAAAAGAAAAAAACATTCGAAATTTTTTCGGATAATAAAAGGTTTTTTTGGACCTTTCAATTCCCCTGTGGGGATACAAAATTGCCTGTATTCAATTTAACTACAAAGTAGCTCTATAAAAAAAGCTGATGACCAAAAGTGAAAAAAAACCCCTGTCTGAAATGTTACGGGAAAATAAAAAGGTATTTTTTGGGCACTTTCAATTAAAAACCTGTGGGACTATAAATTGCTTTTTCAAATTTTAAAAATAAAAGTGTTATAACAAAGTTGATGCCCAAAAATAAAAAAACACCGTCTGAAATGTATAGGATTTTAAAAGGTTTTTTGGCATATCGTAACCTGTGGTGATACAAATTGTGGATTCAAATTTAACTGAAAGGTGGCTCTATAAACAAGTGGCCTGCGCCAATGAAAAAAAAAAGATCTGAAATTTTTAACTGATAATAAAAGGGTTTTTTTTTTGGACTTAAACCCTGGTATACAAAGTTGTGGTTAAATTTAATGAAAAGGTTCATCAAAAAGTTGATGAAAAAAAAGTAAAAAAAAACACTATGAAATGTATTCGGATAATAAAGGTTTTTTTTTGGGCCCCTTTTAATTCACTGTGGTGACTAAAAATTGCTTTTCCATTTATGAAAAGTAGTCTTAAAAAAAGCTGTACGCCCCAAAGTGAAAAAAACAGTATCTGAAATGTTTGGATAAAAAAAAGGTTTTTTTGGCACCTTTCAATTCCCCTGTGGTGACTAAAAAATTTTCGTATTCAATTTAAGTAAGTTCCCCAAAATGAACAAAGCTGTGTCCCCCAAAAGTGAAAAAACACGTATCTAAAAAGTTTTTCGGTAATAAGGTATTTTTGGGCCCCTTTTAATTCACTGTGGTGACTACAAAATTGCTGTATTCCATTTAAGGGGCAAGGTCCCTAATGAACAAACTGTAGTGCCCAAAGTAAAAAAACAAGTATTAAAATGTATTGGGATTAAAAGGTATTTTGGAACCTTTAAATTACTTTTGGGGGCTACAAAATTGCGAAATTAATTTAAAACTAAAAAAGTAGTTTGAACAAAGAGAGCCCAAAAGTGAAAAAAAACCCCTGTTGAAATGAAATAGGGAAAATAAAGGTTTTTTTTGGCCCCTATCAATTCCCTTGGTGATCAAATTTGTGTATTAAAATTTAACTCAAAGTAGTTTAATGACAAGTGAGCCCAAAAATAAAAAAAACCCCTGTTGAAATTTTGGGATAATAAAGTTTTTTTTTGGCACCTATCATTACCGTGGGACACAAATTTTGCTGTATTAAAAATTTTACTAAAAAGTGCTTAAACAAAGTTGATGCCCTAAGGAAAAAAACCCCGTTAAAAATGTATACGGATAAAAAAGGTTTTTTTTGGCCCCTTTAAAAAATTCACCTGGGTGACTACAAATTCCAAAATTAAAATTTAACTGAAAGGTGGCTCTACAACAAGCTCGGCCCAAAGTAAAAAAAAATTTGAAATTATCGAAAATTAAAAGGTATTTTTGGCCCCAACAACCTGTGGTGATCAAGTTGCTGGTTTCAAATTTAAAAGAAAGGGGCTCTATAAAAAAGCGGGCGGGCCCAAAGGAAAAAAAACCGTTTTAAATGATATGATAAAAAAGGTTTTTTTGGCCCCTTCAACCTGTGGGATACAATTGGGATCAATTTAACTGAAAAAGTAGACTATCAAAAAGTTATGCCAAAGTAAAAAAAAACACTATCTAAAATGTATTGGAAAAAAAAAGGTATTTTTGCCCCCTTTAAATTTAATTGGTGATAAAAAAATTGCTGTATTAATTTAAAACTCAAAGTAGCTCATAAAAAAAGCTGACTGCCAAAGTGAAAAACCGTACTGAAATGTATTCGGAAAAATAAAAGGATTTTTGAAACCTTTCAATTCACCTGTGGTGACTAAAAAAATTGTGTAAACATTTAAGTGAAAGGGTTGCCTAAAATGAAAAAAGCTGTAGTGGCCAAAGTGAAAAAAAACGTATCTGAAAGTTTGGATAAAAAAAGGTTTTTTGGCACCTTTAATCCCTTGGGATTTTCAAATTCTGTATTCACATTTAATGAAAAGTGCTCATAACAAAGCTTTTTGCGCCAAAGTAAAAAAAAACCGACTGAAATGTAGGGGATAATAAAAGGATTTTTGGCCCCTTTAAATTCCCCTTTGTGGTGACTAAAAATTGCTGTATTCAATTTAAGTGCAAGTGCCAATAAAAAAGTGTAGTGCGCCAAAAAGTAAAAAAAAAACATATTAAAAAGTATTGGATAATAAAAGGTATTTTTGGGCCCCTTTCAATTCCCCTTGGTGATACAAATTGCGTATTCACATTAAACTACAAGAGCTCTATGAACAAAGCATGATGACCAAAGTGAAAAAAAACCCTTCTGAAATGTATAGGGAAAATAAATTTTATTTTTTGGACCTTAATTCATGTGGTAAACAAATGTGTTTTTAAATTTAACTAAAAAAGTAGCTCTTGAAAAAAAAGCTTATGCCCAAAAGTAAAAAAAAAACCCCTTTTGAAATTTTTCGGAAAATAAAAGTTTTTTTTTTTTGGCACCTATAAATTTTCCCTGGGGACTACAAATTTTGTGTATTTAAAATTTTAACTAAAAAGTGCTCTAAAAAAAAGCTTGATGCCCAAAAAGTGAAAAAAAAACACCTGCTAAAATGTATACGGAAAATTAAAAAGGTATTTTTTGGCACCTATCAATTCACCTGGGGTGACTACAAATTGCTGATTCAATTTTATGCAAGGTGGTTATCAAAAGTTTGTGCCAAAAAATTTAAAAAAAAACACTTTTCTAAATGTATACGATATTAAAAGTTTTTTTTTGGCCCCTATCAAACCTGGGGTGACTAAAAAATTTGTGGATTAAATTTACTGCAGGTGGTTATCAACCAGGGCTGCGCCAAAGTAAAAAAAACGTTCAAAAGATCGATAAAAAAAGGTATTTTTTGGCATATCAAACTGGGGTACTAAAAATTGCGGGAAAAACTTAACTGAAAGTGTCTATCAAAAAGCTTCGGGCCAAAGTGAAAAAAACGTACTAAAATTTTGTATTCGGATATAAAAGGTATTTTTGGACCTTTCAATTCCCCCTGTGGTGATACAAAATTTTCGTTTTCCAATTTAAGGAAGGTCCCTAATGAAAAAAGCTTGTGCCCCAAAAGTAAAAAAAAAGTATCTGAAAGTTTTGGAAATAAAAGGGTTTTTTTGGCACCTTTAAACCCCTTTTGGTGCTAAAAAATTTTCTGTATTCACATTTTAACTGCAAAGTAGCTCTATCAACAAAGCTGTACGGCCCCAAGTGAAAAAAACACTTTTGAATTTTTGGAAAATAAAAGTTATTTTGGCCCCTATCAACCTGTGTGAAAAAAATTGCTGTTTAAATTTAACGAAGGGGGGTATATCAACAAAGCGGAATGGGCAAAATGAAAAAGAAACCTATTGAAAGT
Organism: Phyllomedusa bahiana; assembly: GCA_025379985.1. Lineage (NCBI taxonomy): Eukaryota > Metazoa > Chordata > Amphibia > Anura > Hylidae > Phyllomedusa > Phyllomedusa bahiana. Next base: position 34,530 of record JAODAL010011866.1, on the reverse strand, counting down.
TACTAAAAATAAAAGTGGATTTTGCACCAAAACAAAGAAACCTGCAGTTACTGGGGAAAATTTTGGATCCTAATATAAGTTCGGGGTCCCCCAAAATCGGAAATATTTCAATAGAAAATGAAAATAATAAAGCTTTTCAGTGAAAATGTCTACATAAGTCTTGGTAAACAATCCAGTATTTTTTAAAGAGTTGTCTGTGTTCGCCGCGGAAACCCCCCCCCCCACCCCCCCGTATCCCCGTGCCTTTACAGCGGAAATTTGCTCCTTTAAAATTTTTTCCCTAACTACATAAAATTTAAAATTTCCTGACTAAATAAGTTTTTGGATCCAGCAACATTTAAGCTTTCTCTGTGAAGAAATAGAATTTCGCTGAGCTGTTTGCTAAGCTGTTTGGACAGAGGCAGAGCGCACATCCTACTGCTCTGAGAAGCTGACAGACACTGATCATGAACAGGAAGGGCTGTTCTATGTAAAACGAGGACATGTGATTTTTCCAGCCAATCGCAACCATACACATCCCAGTCATGACGTCGCACACACATCTCACCCTGCTCTATTCTGTAAGCTGATTTGCTGGCCGCCAAAATGACAGGAAGCGGCGAAAATGGCGCGATATTAATAGATTATGCACAGATTTTAACCTAAATTATCGCGTGATCTAAAAAATCCGATCAACGTAAATATCGTGCCGATTTCAACTTTGTCGATAATAATCGCTCAACACTAATCAAGACGATTTCCGATAGTCGATAATAGATTATCACCGATGACGATTAAAGTCTATGGAAGAGGAACAACACCTTCATTCTTACACCCAAACAGGGCTGGAGAAGCGGAATTAAAATCCACAACGTCAATTTTAGTGCTAAACTTAGGTAAACCCCTTAGGTTATAAAAAACCAAAAAAAATAATCACAGACCATTACTTTCCTTTTGTACCTAGCATGCCCTTAAACCTGCATTACCCCCAAAATTAAAAGTGCCCGAAGGGGAGTATTATTCGAACCCTCATTTTCTTGAAAATGGGGTTGAATCCCCCGCCTGGGAAACGTGCCCTAAACTATTGACCCCAGATTAAAAAAGTGCGGAAAAAAGTGTACTTTTAAATCACATTTAGTTGACCACTGGACATTGACTATATCTGTCTGGACCGACAGCATGACCTTAAACCTGCATGACCCACAGATTAAAAAGTGCCGGAAAAAGGAGTCTTATTCAACCACATTTTAGTTGAACTGGACATGGACTAACCTGTTCTGTACAAGTATGACCATTAAACCTGCATGACCCACAGATTAAAAAGTGCCGGAAAAAGGAGTCTTTCAACCACCATTTTAGTTGAACTGGACATGGACTATACCTGTTCTGTACCAAAGTATGACCATTAAACCTGCATGACCCACAGATTAAAAAGTGCCGGAAAAAGGAGTCTTTCAACCACCATTTTAGTTGAACTGGACATTGACTATACCTGTTCTGTACCAACAGTAGACCATTAAACCTGCATGACCCACAGATTAAAAAGTGCCGGAAAAAGGAGTCTTTCAAGCACCATTTTAGTTGAACTGGACATGAACTATATCTGTCCTGTACCGAAGTATGACCATTAAATCTGTCTGACCCACAGATTAAAAAGTGCTGGGAAAAGGAGTTTTTGAACCACCATTTTAGTTGAACTGGACATTGACTATACCTGTCCTGGACCGCAGTATGACCATTAAACCTGTCTGACCCACAGATTAAAAAGTGCCAGAAATAGGAGTCTTTCAACCACCATTTTAGTTGATCTGGGCATTGACTATACCTTTTCTGTACCACAGTATGACCATTAAACCTGCATGACCCACAGATTAAAAAGGAGTCTTTCAACCACCATTTTAGTTGAACTGGACATTGACTATACCTGTCCTGGGTAACTCACATCTGTTCAAGTCTTCCTGTACCTCCCTTGTACAATTCAGAGGAATATTTGTATCAGCTATTTTGTACATGCAAGTTTTTAGTAGTTTAATTCTAGAAAACACATTTTTAAAATAGGATGGAATCCCACCACATCTTTGTTTCTCTTTTTTTATTGTATTAAATGGGTTGTCTCACTACAGGGATTGCTAGCTATTTTAAAGATCTTGCAAAAACAAGTCATTTTGCAATATGTGTCCATTAACAGTGTCCTACCTATTCCTGTTTTTGACAGCACCATCACCCTTAAGCCACTTTTGATAATTGTGAAGAACAAATGTCTGTTTGAAACCACATTTTTTACAATAGGACCTGTAGTATAGCTGCATTTCACAGCAAAATGCCCCCAAAAATTCAAAACATGACCCTTGAGCCACTTTTGACAATTGTGCTGGATGCAGGTTGGCGACGCTGTTCGTTACTGAGATTCACAGGGTCCTGACCCAGCGATGACAGGCCTGACGGTCCTGCAACCGATGATCCGCTGGCATGCGTGTTGTCGCCAGCACTGGAAGGAGCACCTTCTCTCGTACCTCTACCTCCATGTCCTACACCCCTCTTTGCTCGCTAACCACCTACATTTCGCTCCATGTTCAGAAAGATAAAAATTTAAGAAAGTATGGAAGAGTTTTTGACAGTCTCTTATTAGAAGAGGGCAAATCACAGCTATTCTTAAATCCCTCTAATTTCCAACAGCCAACTAGGATTAGAAACTGAAATGTTTCTAGCGAATACCTGTGAAATGCGGTCTGGTGGAAGAACAAAATCAACAGTGTTCTTCCTTCAGTCCCTGAGATATACAACTGCCCAGTAGGACTAGCAGTTGACAGTTTTCAACAAACTATCATACAAATGCACGATTAGCGCCAAACTGAAATGCACTGAGTGAAATAGAAGTATTAAAAAGTTATATGGATTAATATGGCAGCCTTCGCACCACTGACTATAGGTGTAATTTACTAGGAAATATGTATAACACAATATGCGTACAACTGAACTCTTTGCGCCAAACAGACGTACGGACTGCAATAACAGTATTTAAATATTATATGGATTAATATGGCAGCATTTGCACCACTGACTACAAGCGTAATTTACTAGGAAATATGTAGAACACAATACACATACAACTGAACTCCTTGCGCCAAACAGACGCACAGACTGCAATAACAGTATTTAAATATTATATGGATTAATATGGCAGCTTTCGCACCACTGACTACAAGTGTAATCTACTAGGAAATTTGTAGAACACAATATTCGTACAAATGAACTCTTTGCGCCAAACAGACGCACAGACTGTAATAAGAGTATTTAAATATTATATGGATTAATATGGCAGCTTTCGCACCACTGACTACAAGCGTAATTTACTAGGAAATTTGTAGAACACAATGGGTGACATGTATGAATCTCGGCGCGTCGGAGCGCAAGCTTTGCCATACAGTTTTTAAAATTTTTTTTTGGATTAATATGGCAGCTTTCGCCCCAAATGACAAAGTGAAATCTACTAGGAAATTTGTAGAAACAATATTCGTACAAATGAACTCTTTGCCCCAAAAGAGCAAGACGTAATAAGGTATTTAAATATTATATGGATTAATAGGGCAGCTTTCGCCCCATGTTAAAGGAAATTTATGGGAAATTTTTTTAAACAAATGGGTGACATGTATGAATCCGGCGGTGGAGGACGTTTTCGCCCGATTACAAGCGAAAACTGCGCCTCATGTATGTCGGCGCCCGAGGTGCGCTCATACATGCGGTATAAAGTCAACCGCGCCTCGCCAGTGTGTTAGGCGCAGTGCGGGACTTAGGCGCAGAGCGGGACTGCGCTTAACATGTATTCCGATTCTAAACAGGCTGGAAAACAGCGAGAAATCATTAAACATGTTAGTAAAGAGCAAAAAGAGTTGTCTTTCAAATGAATGAATGAATAAAGTAAAAAATCAAAGCTGTCTTAAAACGATTAAATGTAGTGAAAAAGTGGATCATTAAAAATTAAAGTGAAAATATATAAGATCGCTCAAGAAATAAATCTCAGCTCTCAGCTCTGTGAGGCATGGAGTATGAATAAAAAAAAATAATTTTTATTAGGTGTAAAACATTATCTGAAAAACAGCTCAAACCTTCTTAAAAAATACATTAAAAAAATCACTAACAAAAAATTGATAACGGCGCAACATCAGGAAATTTGGATATAGAATTTTGCCGGGAAATACAGTAATTCAAATTCTGTAAGCACTTCTCATTGGTCGGCATAAACCAGCCAATCAGAAGAGGAGCGACAGTGACCCATTTTAACCTATGGAGTAGTATTGACCAATCAAATGAAAAGGCGGGACAGTTCAAAATACAGCAAAAAATTTAGAAAAGAGCTGATTGGTTGAGCCAGGCCCGCCATTAGGGGGGTACAGGCAGTACTCCTGTACCGGGCCCGGCCAGTCTGAGAAGCAAGGGGGGGCCCGCCGCCACCGGCAGGTACCGCCCCCTTGCTTCATAGTAATAGTACGGAAAAAGGGCCCTAGGAAGTTCTCTGTCCTGATGAGGGCGGTGCGCGCCGCGTGTATGTTGGGGCCCGGCGACGTTTAGGGGGGGCCCCGGCTGCGTGCCCGGTCACAGCTGCGCTTGATGACATGCACGCACCCCTCCGCGCGCTGTGACCGGGGCAGCTGGGCCCCCCTTTTCTCGCATCCCCGGAGGGGGCCCGGCGGCTTGTGTCTGAGGAGGGGCCGGCCTCTGACTTACAGTGCAGCGGGTTTGTACCCCCTTCTGTACTCAGATTTCCCCCTGTGATGGATTTTGGCCCCCGCCCCTTCTCTCCTTGGGCGGGCTTCGTGACCCCCGGGCAGAGGGGGAGGGCCGACTGAAAAGGGACTGGAAACGGGAAAAGGGGGTGACAGGCGAGTGCTGCACTGTAAGAAAAAAGCGCGGCCCCTCCCCCCCACTCTGAGGTAATGTGGGCCCCGGATGCCCCCTTCCCAGCGAACCCCCCCCCCGAGGCTGGGGGGACTGTGTGTGTGATACGGGGGGGGGGCTGTGTGTGTGATACTGGGGGGGTTTGTGTGTGTGATACAGGGGGGTTGTGTGCGTGATATGGGGGTCGTGATGTGACATGGGGGGGTCGTGTATGTTACTGGGGGGGGTCTGTGTTTGACTCTGGGGGGGGGGTGTGTGAACCGGGGGGGGGTCTGTGGTTTGATATGGGGGGGGGCTGTGGTTGACCGGGGGGGGTTGGGGTTGATACGGGGGGGTCTGTGTTGTGTGAGGGGGGGGTGGGCGGGTGTGTGACACTGGGGGGGGTTTGGGTGGACATGGGGGGGTCTGTGAGAGGCTGGGGGGGCTGGTGTGTGTGCACTGGGGGGGGGTGTTGTGTGCATGGGGGGGCTTTTTTGTGTGTGATACTGGGGGGGCGGGGTGTGAAATGGGGGGGTGGGTGTGTGACACTGGGGGGGGGTTTTTGTGACACTGGGGGGGGCTGTGTGTTTAGATGGGGGGGCTGTGTGTGTGTATGGGGGGGGCTGTGTGTGTGTTTTACACGGATTTTTTTGTGTGTGTGAACTGGGGGGGGCTTGTTGTGCCCGGGGGTGGGCTGTGGTGATACTGGGGGGGTGTGTGTGTGACACTGGGGGGGGGCTGTGTGTGTGATTGGGGGGGTCTTGGTTTTAAGGCTGTGGTGGTGACGCTGGGGGGGGGACTGTGTGTGTGTGTGAGGCTGGGAGGGTCTGTGTGACACTGGGGGTGGGCGGTGTGTGTGACACTGGGAGGGGGGCTGTGTGTTGATTAGGGGGGGGGTTTTGTGTGTGATAGAGGGGGGGTTTGTTTTTGACATGGGGGGGTTGGTGTGTGATAGGGGGGGGCTGGTGTGTGATATGGGGGGTCTGTGTGTGGCACTGGGGGGGTCTTTTGGGGTGACATGGGGGGTTCCTTTTTTGGGGGGTTTTGTGTGATACTGGGGGGGGGCTGTGTGTGATATGGGGGGGGGTTTTGTGTATGTGCACTGGGGGGGGCGTGTGTGTATATTGGGGGGGTCTGTGTGTGTGATAGTGGGGGGGGGCTGGTTTTTGAGCCTTTTGGGGGGGGTTTTGTGTGTGCACGGGGGGGGGTTTTGTATGTGACACTGGGGGGGGGTTTTTGTTGGGGGGTTTTGTGAACTGGGGGGGGGGTTTTGTGTGAATGGGGGGGGGCTGTGTTGTGGGCATGGGGGTGGGCTGTGTGTGTGATACTGGGGGGTCTGTGTGTGTGACACTGGGGGGGGGTCTGTGTGTGTGATACTGGGGGGGGGGTCTGTGTGTGTGTGATACTGGGGGTGGGCTGTGTGTGTGACACTGGGGGGCGTCTGTGTGTGTGACACTAGGGGGGTCTGTGTGAGGCTGGGGGTGGGCTGTGTGTGTGACACTGGGGGGGGGGCTTGTGCGTGTGTAAGGGGGGGCGTGGTGTGTGACATATTGCTGTGTGTGTGACACTGGGGGTGGGCTGTGTGTGTGACAGGGGGGGCTGTGTGTGTGACACTGGGGGGGGGTTGTTGTGTGACACTCGGGGGGGTTGTGTGTGTGAGACTTGGGGGGTTGTGTGGTGACACGGGGTGGGGTGTGTGTTTAAGGATTTGGTGGTGTTGACATGGGGTGGCTTTTTTGTGAACTGGGGGGGTGTGGGGGTGTGTATGGGGGGGCTGGGGTGTGTACACTGGGGGGGGGTGGTGTGTGACTTGGGGGGGGGCTTTGTGTGAGGCTGGTGTGTGATGTGGGGGACTTGTGTGTGTGTGGAGGCTGGGGGGGTTTTGTGTGAACTGGGGTGGGGTGTGTGGTGTGACAGGGGGGGCTGTTGTGTATACTGGGGGGGTCTGTGTGTTGTTCTGGGGGGGTCTGTGTGTTGATATTGGAGGGGCGTGGTTGTACTGGGGGGGGTCGTGATGTGAACTGGGGGGGTTTTGTGTGTGAATGGGGGGGGGGGCTGGTGTGTGAGACATGGGGGGGGGCCTGTGTGTGACCCCCTGGGGGGGGTTTTGTGAGGCTGGGGGTGGCTGTGTGTGACACTGGGGTGGGGTGTGGTGTGAACTGGGGGGGGGGCTGGTGTGATATGGGGGGCTGTGTATGTGGCACTGGGGGGGGGGTCTGTGTGTGTGATATTGGGGGGGTCTGTGTGTGTGTGACACGGGGGGGGTTCTGTGTGTGTGATACCGGGGAGTCTGCGTGTGTGTGTGATACTGGGGGGGGGGGGCTGGTGTGGGGGATACTGGGGGGGCTGTGTGTGGGCTCTGGGGGTGGTTGTGTGGTATCTGGGGGGTCTGTGTGTGTGGGCTTGTGTGTGAGGGTGGGGGGACTGTGTGTGTGTGAGGTGGGGGGGGCTGTGGTGTGTGACACTTGGGGGGGGTTTTTGGGGACACTGGGGGTGGGTGTGGTTTTTGACATGGGGGGGGGGGTTGTGTGACCTGGGGAGGGCCGTGTCTGTGTGACATGCGGGGGGTTTTGTGGTCACTGGGGGGGGGTGTGGTTGACAGGGGGGGGTGTGTGGGTGGGGGGGGGGGGGGTGTTTGTGCACGTGGGGGGGTTTTTTGACACTGGGGGTGGGCTGTGTTGTACCGGGGGGGGGGTGTGTGGTGTGAGCTGGGGGGGCTGGTGTGTTTTTGAAGGATTGGCTGTGTGTGTGTGTGACACGGGGGGGGGGGTGTGTGTGGGAAAACTGGGGGTGGCCCGTGTTGTGTGAGGGGGGGGGTGCTTGTGTGCACGGGTTGGCTTTTGGGGTGTGACATGGGGGGGGTGTGTGTGTGTAGGTGGGGGGTGGTGTGGGCGGGGGGGTGGGGGGAGGTGGGTGGACTGGTGTGTGACCTGGGGGGGGATGTTTTGAGTGGGGGGGGTGTTAGGGTTTGGAACAGAGGGTGGCGTATTGGGAGTATCGTGGTGTGGGGTCGTTGGGAAGTTGAGCAGAGGGTGGGGTTGATGTGGCGGGCGGGGGCGATGGGGTTGGCAGAGTGTGGGGCGGGCGTTGATGTGGGAGGGGGCCGCCCAGATGCTTCACATGTATGGGGCCCTGAAATTTCTCGATCGTGCGGCCCTGGATTGAGCTAGCGGGGCTTTGGGCTATTTCCGGCCACATCAGGAGAGACTCGAGTCTACTTGTCCCCATTGTAGTCTATGAGAGTCTTAAATAGCATCAAAATTATAATACATTGGCGCTAAAAATCAAAATCCACTAACGGATTACGTTTACACAGATATTAGAAAATCTGCGGGATAATACAGTAATTCAAATTCTGGTAAAGCTCTTCTACATTGGTCCGGCCATGAAGAAACCTCAGCCATATCCAGATATAGGAGTAAACGATCAGTGAACACATTATAACTAGAGATGTTAATGTGAATTTGACTGTCGCAAAAATTCGGTGTCGAGTACACTTCGCGAATTTTCCAACAAAAATAACTTCGAGTCCGAATTAATTTCGGGACTCGAAAAGAATCGCGTTTAAAAACAGCTATTTTGCCAGGCGTAGCACTGAGGCCGAATGCAAAGGGGGATGTGTAGCCTGATAAAGTCATAGTGGCAGCGACAGTGGGAAAAAAAACAAGCTGAGGGCTCAGGTCGGCGAAAGCATCAGTGACAGAGTGTGGATTGCGGTGAACGGCGGGCCTAGCCACAGCAGCATGAGGGTCAGAGAGTGGCCACATGACATCTTCTGCGAGGTGGCAAATAACAGGAGTATGGCCAAACGAGTGGCACAAATGACACAGTGTGGAGTTTGACGGGCATCAACAGCGCAGCAGCATGAGGTCAGACAGTGGCCACAATGGACAGATTGTGTAGGTCCACCGGGCAAGCTGCCCAGCAGCAGCGATGAGTTCAGACTGTGGGCTCAATGACACCAGTGCTGTGGAGGGGCCCGCGAGCTTGCAGCATGAGGTCAGGCTACAGTGGCACAATGACATTCTGGAGATAGGACAAACACAGGCTGGAGCAGGCCACAGAGTGGGCCACAATGACACAGTTGTGGAGGTTCACGGCAGCCATGCAGCATGAGGTCAGACAGTGCACAAGACATTCTTGAGGTGGCAAAACAGTAGTTAGGACATATACAGTAGTGGCACAATGGCCAGAGTCTTGGAGGTGACGGCAGCTGATCAACTATTTTATGCCTGGCTAGCAGCATGAGGTCTCAGAAGAGTGGCACCAATGACATTTGGAAGGTGCAAAAACAGTAGTAGGCCACAGAGTGGCACATTGGACAGAGAAGTGGGACGGTGACTCCTAGGTGGCAGAGCATGGAGGTCAGAGAGTGGCACAATGACATTCTTGGCAATAGGTGGCAAAATACCAGGTAGTAGAGTCCCAGAGTGGCACAATGACACAGAGATTGGTAAGGTGACGGCAGCCAGCAGCAGAGAGGTCAGGCAGTGGCACAATGGACATTCTGAGGTGGCAAAAAAAACAGGAGGAGGCCCAGAGTGTCACATGGACACAGTGTGGAGATGACAGCGGGCTGCAAGCATGAGGTATAGAGAGTGGCACAATGACATTTGGACCGGTGGCCAAAACGCAGTAGTAGGACCAACAGAGTGGCACTAATGACAGAGAGTGGAGTTGCACGGTGGCTAGCATGCTATGAGGTCACAGACAGTGGCCCACAGAATGACATTCTGGAGGTGGCAAAGAACTGGAGTCGGCCACAGAGTGGCACAATGACAGGAGTGGGAAGGTGACTGCAAGGGCAGGAGCAACAGCATGAGATCAGAGAGTGACACATGACACAGTTTGGGGATGTCATATTAGGCATCCAGCCAAAAGCAGCTGCAGCATCTGAGGTCATAAAAAATATAGTAGCACAATGACAGAGATGTCGGAGGTGGGTTGCTAAGTACCAGTCCACTGGTAAAGCATGCGTTGGTTGCATTGATGGAGAAACTGTCAGCAGATGTGTGGCATCAGGCAGGCATGAGCTTGGCATCAGAATAGTGGCTGAGGCAGGTTTAGTTTGATCCACAGCACACATTTATCACCAGTTTGAGTGATGGCGTCATCGCTGGTGGTATGTCTGACGACTAATGGCTTTGAGTGTTTGTTTGAAAATCATGGACCGATCCACCACTGATTCAATCTTGCAAAGGTCAAGTCGATTCCACATTTCTCCGGTGGACAAGCAGGCTTCTCCTTTGGGGTAACGATGGCCTCGCCGCACTGATTCTACCCGCTCTGTTGGCCACACTAACTGGCCGGGCAGGGACAGCTTTACTCCACTGCAGTTTGGTTATGGCCCAAGTAGTCAAGCGGATTCTTCTAACTGGTGGTGGCTAGAGGCTGTCCACAGTAGGCCACCACCTGTTGGTTCAGGGGTCTGCTCCAGGACTAGCTGTGCTTGCTGCTGGCGACTCTGCCCTCCTCACTGGTTTGGGCGTGTAAGGAAGCTGCTCATCAGTGGGATCCAGACTTAGGTTGCTGCTGATGGAGCTGGTAATGCACCTTCCCCCCCAGACCTCTCCGCAGCCAGAGCACGCACAGTAGTAGTACGTGAGCGATGAAGAACCCCACCGGTCAGACCTGTCAGAGAGAGGGACGATTGCCGCATCTAGAGCAGCGGCGCCAAATGTGGACATACCGGTTAGGAGATTTCATCCTAAAGTTTTTAAGTTTGTCCTCTCCCTCGCTCAATAGTTGTTAAAAAGGCTCCCATTTTGGGACCGGTAGCGAGGGGTCCTCAATAGGGTGGAGAGCAATAATGTCATCTCCTTTGCCGGATACTGACTATTCGGCTGTCAACTAGCCAGGCAAATCTGCTGATAGCGTGGCCATATCTGACACAAGTGATACGAGGGGCTCCTGCCTACTATCTCCACTGTCATATGCCACGGTGCTTGCGAGTCATCTGCCTCGCTCTTCCTCTATCTCCATTCTACCCCTCCAGCTTTCTCCCTGCTCTCCTCTCCTTGTCACATGGGTGATAATTCCACTAATTTCACCCAGACAATTCTTGCTGCATCCAATGTCCTCTCTCCTCCTCCATTTCAGTCCCCACTGGACATCATGTGGCCGCGAGATGTAGTCGCCACGACTCCAGTCCCTGCTCCAGACAGATTTTTCAGCATCATGTTCCAGGGCATTGAAGCAGTGGAATGACGTTAATTCATCCCGTAGTCCTGGTGCCTGACAATATAACCGTGGCCTCCTCGAATGGCCTCAACAACGGCAGTGTCAACGCATGAGCTGTACACTGGTCAACTATCAAAGTTACACAGGGGAGTACTCCTGTCCGCCTGGATCATCAAAATAAAAAAAAAATAATCGTTAATTGGCCTTTCTTCTGTTCATTACTAGTCGGTCCAACAATGTTGGCAGGCTGGACTTCCATATGGGTGGAAACATCGGCATTATCATAGTGTGTTGGGGAAAGGCCATTCTGCCGCTTCATACTCAAAGGAGGGTGTTCCTGGCTTAGTGTAGAGGAATGAAATAAACGGTTGAAGTGCTTGCACAGTTTTCCTGGCCAGATTTTCAGAATCTTCTGAAGATCGATGGAAGACCTCAGGAACCTTTTCACAACCAGATTGAACACGTGCGCCATGCCGGGCGCTGGACCATCCCTCCTTGGGTTGGCAGCGCGGGACACATGTTCCTCCATTTTCCATCACAATGGGTTCCGTATATTGCAGTTGCGCGCTGGAGAAAGATCACACACTGATTCTCTTGCTGCAATTGACGCGGAGCAGTTCCTCCGCCTGTGTGACTTCGTTCGACCGAGGCAAGCCAGGTGTAGACTGCGTGACTACGCTGTGTACCTACACATGTGCTATGATTGAGCAGTACTTGTGGAGGCTGAGATGGTGGTGGTTGGTGGAGGAGGTGAAGGCGGAAATTGGCGCAGGAAGCCGCTGTTTGGACAAACGTGGGAAGATACAAGCGGCGTCTCATGACACAAGTTGTTGGTGTGCCTTGGTCAGGAAGCACATTCTCACTCCAGTGGTGCCGTAAAGGACATGTTACTGGCCCTTGAAGTTAGATATTCCTTTCTTAGCAACCCTCTGTCTCGTTCTCCCACGGACCTTCAAACATAACAATGCACTGTGTATTCTATTCAAAAGATTAGAACTGCTTTTATTTGGACTTGACATTGATTGTTTAAAAAGGGTTTAAGAGGCGTGATCATACAGTGAAGGTAGGCATATTACAATTCAATCAAAGATAAGGTATATAAGCATAAGATATAGGTTACAATCCAATTCAGTGTCTTAATGTAAAGATATCATTTAATTTAAAAATCATGACACCTCCCATCTACCAATAAAATAAAAAAGATGAATTACTTCTGACACATATTGTCCTTTGTTACACTAATCTAATAACCTAATAAGCAGCAGCTATGACCTGTTATTCAAATGCCACGCCTTCTAGGACGTATTCTAGACCAAATATTTTGATGTTGAGCGGAACAGAACATGTCCTTGTATCCTAGTCGAAATTCATTTAGAACAAGATTTAAGTTTGAAGAAGACTATAGATGTGCCATTAAAACTCGCTAAAAAAATTTCAAAACTTATTTTCAATTCTGTCTTCATTCCTATCTCTGATAATTTTAAATCATTTTTAATTCCATTACATAGTACCCTGATGTTTATCAGATAGAAGGGCTGTTTTTTGTGGTTACCACAGCATTATCAATTGTTAATATTCATGACAATTTTTGTCCTTTGGACGTTTGGGCCCATTGAAACTTTTCTCATGAGTAGTACACGATAACCTTTGATCAAGATCCAGATGATGAGGCAAATAATAAAAATTTGGTGATGATGATGTGGGCTATTCGCTGAACAACCCAGAGATGCACTGAAACCAATTGAGTGGGTTAAGATAGAGATCTCCTTTACCTGCTGGGCCTCACATTATGCTTACAGGAAACATGTTAAAATAATCTTTTTTATACTGAAGAACCTTAAACTTAATGGCATCAAAAAATGCTGATCAACTAAGTGTTGTCCAATGATCCTTACTATCATTGTTTGGTGGGCGGTGTGGTATTCCTTTGAGTGTTGAATGAGTTCTGGTTTCAAAAACTTGACTCAAAGGTTTGGGGGATCCCGTCTTCTTTTATTATTGCATGTCTTGGCAGATAACCTCATGTGCCTACGGAAAAAAAACCTATTGTCTTGAAAAAACAATGTGCGTCACCTCCTATAATTAGTGAATGCATTGAAAAAATAAAAGTTTATCTGCCTAGGGGAAGAACATTATGTAAGAAAAATCCTTTTTGTGCGCAAAAATATATTTCTAAAGTGTCCAAATCTATGGGATGTACTAACTTGCGTTTGTAGTGAGCTCTATTGCATCTGAGAGTGTTGAACCTGTAATATATATGGATGAGAAACTTTGGGGGGGGTTTGTCATTAAAATCTACATCTTTTATGGAACTGTTAGTTGTCAGGAAACTGGTGTATGGTGAATGTGTGAATCTCCAGTGGTCTTGAAGACTAATGCGTTTAGCTATATTGGTGTTCATGTTAACTAAATTATTGTCATTTTACCTCTAAAAGTGTTTTATGTACGATTATGTGTAGACTCTATGTTTTCATAACACATTGTTCTATGCATTTTATACTTTGTACCCATTATTTTTGCAATAACCTAAAATGTAATAACAGAAGTACGTATTCAGATCCTTGAGTAGTACGTGTATCTCACTCTCACTACCTGTCTCTCGGCGTCCTTGATTAATCTTCAGTCATGCAGAGCCAATATTCCTGTGAAAAGGCAGCAATATGAACATAAACAACCAACCATCCTCCCCCACAATGCTAGCCCAAAGTCTTGTGATGGGTTGATGGCCAAGTACATTTATTGTACAGGAGGGGATCTCGATCTTCTTGTGCTTTACGCGATGGAAGGGTATCTCACTCTGTGCTTGATTACCTCAGTGCGTCTTTTGGTGATGCTTATGGCAAAGCCACGTCTGGAGCGGTAGAGTCTTAGGATATCTTCTGGGTTCACGGTCTGGCTTGACACTAGGAGCAGTAGTAGCAGGCAGCAGTTGTGTACTTGCTTCTGTCTCGATGGGGGTTACACGTTTACAGTGTCGACGCATGGATCACGTTCCTCTCTGTTCCTGTCGACTTGTCACATCTGAAGGACGTGGTCATCAGAACTTGAAATGGACCGGCCCACCTTTCTGAAAAAGAACCAGAACGATAAACTATTTGCGCATACATAACATTATCCCTGGTTTGACGTTGATCGACAGGCAAAGAGTAGGGACAGGTTGCAGGTCCCCTACTTTGATGATGCAAATCCTTTAATTGTTTTTGTAGTTGTAGCAATTGTCCACATTAAAGAGTTGCTTAAAGATGAATGTGCAGTCTCTGGAGGTGAGAGTGAGTGATTGAGGTAATTTTCCAAACAGGAATTTCATTAAGGGTGAAAGTTGAAGTACCCCTTCTGGGGGTGGTAATGTGTTCCATAAAACAAGAGGTAAGAATCTGGCCACCTCATATCAGTCTCTTTGCAACATTTGGCTAAAATATCTGTGGGTACGACAAATATAAAACGTACTGTTTCATTTAATCTTAGCATAAATGGTGTAGTAATACATTACTGTGAGTGTAAGTAAGTCTCTGATTACTCCTTGAAGCAACCTATGGTACAGAATAAAATTTAACACAACCCAAGACATTACAATTAATGTATTCCTACCTTTGTAGACTGTCTACCTGTAGGATCTTGGAAAGGGCCCTTGGTTGATGGGGAGGTGTGAAGGTAAAAGCTCTCAATGATCCACCAGACCACTCTGCTGGATGTACATTCTGGCAGGGCTGACTTCGACTTTTGCAGTGAATCCTTGTGCACTCCAGTGTGTGGAGAACCAAATTTTCGTCATCGCTGTCTTCCGAAAATGGGTAGCTTCAGCTAGCGCATTGTCAGGAAATTTTTGGGGTCTCTTGGCTTTCCTTCACTGGTTCATAGACTCCATTGCAAATTTTCTGGGTGCACCCCATAACATTTCATCGGGCCTTTTTCATACGGAGAGACATATTTGGAAAACAAAGATTTACAAAGTTTCAAGTAAAGACACAGTTACTTATTTTTGAAGTATGTGCATTAATATTTCACAACAGCTGTACTTTCAGAATAGGATTCTCCAATACAAGTATCTCTTTTTGCATAGCTCGTAGCTCAAAAGTTTAAGCACCCCCAAAAAATCTTTACAAAAAAAATAAATCAGGGCAAAATGTGTACTGCTCTTTCCTTCAGACAACTCACATGCTTGCAAGTTAACTAAGTCTGGTTCTCAAATTTTCAAATTTCTTCCAACTTTTTCCCTTAAATTCTGGGCGCGGCAGTGTTTATGGTCTCCGGCCCCCTCAAGTCTGTAAAAAGGCCCTCTGCTGACTCACTACCTCCTCTCTCTGAACCTCATGCTGAACAACAAAATAACTAGTTCACTTCAAAGCACCTGTGCAGGTGGTGGATGTTGGATGTGACTAGGCTTGGAGGAGAAACAGCTCCACCTAGCGAATTGGGCCTGTGAGTACATTTGTCTAATTAAGGCAGTACTACACAGAATTGAGGAACCCGATCATTTCAAAATGTGACCAAAAACTCGCAGGTTTCTCTACAGACAATCATCAGCCGACTATGGCTCTAAGGCATGCATGCATTCTCTCTTACAAACTGCTTCACACTGGGTTCTAAACTGACACTGCAACTAGCTATCTATTCGGGACTTGAGCAAGCTTGTGTCATGTCCTTGACTTTAAGCAAAAATGTGGAAGGGTGTTGCGTCCGGCGCCCGCGATCCTCCCTGCGGTGCGCCGCCCGCAGCTATGACCCGGTCCCGGGACGGGTATGCCGCCGCTGCCCGGGTGTGGGAACGGCATTGGGCGCACTCGACCCCGGCATGTCACCACTTACCGGCTCCACGCTCCTGTTCATCCTACGCTGTCTCATGCTGTCAGGCG
This sequence comes from Phyllomedusa bahiana, assembly GCA_025379985.1. Taxonomy (NCBI): domain Eukaryota; kingdom Metazoa; phylum Chordata; class Amphibia; order Anura; family Hylidae; genus Phyllomedusa; species Phyllomedusa bahiana. The sequence continues at coordinate 18,643 of JAODAL010011866.1, read as the reverse complement.
CGGCGAGACCCTGTGATCTAAGGCGCGCTGCGCGCCGGCTCTGTGAGATTTAGAAAGGGGCAGTGCTGCCGTAATTGGGTTAATTTTGCCGCGGCACTGCCCTCTATTTCACACTGGGCAGAACTTCCGCCCGCTCTCTGCCGGATTCTTTATAGTTGCCTTGCCTATTGTGAAGCAGGTTCCTATTTTCTCGTCTGATCTACCGTGTTCCGTTACCCTTGCTTCCGTCTATTGACCACGATATCTCCTTGCCGCCTGCCCTGACCGCCTGCCTGTCCTCCGTCCACGAACCATAGCTCATCTGCCCTGACCACATGCATGACCTCTACGAGCCTGGTGACAGATTTTGCACCTGCTATACTTACGGCTGCCTCCCGGAAGCCAAGTCACGTCGAGGGGTAACGACCTGGTTTGACCTCCCGCCGCAGCAAGTCATCCCGCTTTGCGCGGGCTTGGTGAATTACCGGGGACCTACACATTAGATTCCGTTCCCTGGCGTGGCTTACACCATCGCTTGCGGTGGTCCAGTGGATCCACTCCCACGTCCGGAACCGTAACAAAGGGCTTTGTGTAATCTAGTAGTGCTAGTTGCACCAGGGCTGAAGAGGAGAGCATTTTTGAACTTCTCACAGCACATGTTTCTGTCTCGTTTCAATGTATGTGAATGTTCAGCCACAGAATCTTTGGTAAAGTCCGATAATTTGTGCAGCATTTAAACAATAATATGCGTGTACCTATCATCTCCGTAAGCTATCTCTCAGTCGCTTGTTCATTAATGGGAATGGACAAATTGTAAGACTGCTTACTATGTCTGATTAGTAGGTATCTGGTGGCCTGGTGTAAAAGGCAGTGTCCAATGTAAAGTCACCCTGTCTTTAACTTCTCTGTTAATTATGTTCAGGAGGGGACATTTGTCAGTTCGTTCTGCAAGAAATTCAAGCAGTGGCTTGTGTCCGTAGGCTACTTCAATTTCAGCCTTCATGGGTACCTCAGCGTTTTGTGTATGTGTGAACTGCGATTTACAAAGCAATGTGTATTTTTTTTTTTATGGGGTGTTTGCTAAATCTGCCCCCCCTCTGTAGAATTATTTATTCACAGGTGTTTTGTTGATGTTTTTTTTTTTTTGTCAGTATGAACAATACTCAGAATTGTTATGGCTTCTTTCTTTGCTGGGGATCATTAACCAAATCCAGCATACAGCAGGTACACAGCGTCCTCTGTATTCTCAAGTGTAGCCTATATGTTGATGTCTATATTAAGGGTGCAAAAAAAAAAAAAATAAAAAAAGATGGTGCAATCCAAGCTGAGATTGCCTAAAAAATCATTTTCCCAAAATACATTTAGCCTCAGTGGGATCGTACTGCATCTAACTGAAAATGGTTGAATGAATGTATAGTAGTGATTGCGGCTTAGTGTGTGACCTATTGTGTACTATTATAATAGGTGTTTGCCTATTTAGACCATCTCTTAATCTATGGCTGATAATGGTCCTTTGTTTGTAGCTGGTAAAGGAAAGAATCAGTGTAATGAGAGACAATTTAATTTTAGATCTTCTGTATCTAGATAGGACAAGGACGCTTATGATTGCCTCTTAGCTCCTGGAGAGAGAAAACTCAATAATATTAGTGTTGAGAAAAAAAAATAAAATTTCCAGTGGAATAGGATTTGTTCCACTAGTCATGAGTGGTCTATGGACCCATTTCATCCTGATTGGCGCCTCATGTTGATTGTGTGTAAACTAGGTGTAATAATTTCATACAATATTCTGATCTATGACATGTGTATGTTACATAAATCCTTTGCTAACCTTGTCCCTATGGACTCTGTGTGGTGGCTGTGTTTTTATATTCTCACTCGCTAAATCACCTCTCGCAAAAGCGCAAAGAACTCACTAGCTGAATATGATTTCTTTCTTTATCCCTATTGAGGTGGGGTCGTGTAGTTTGCGGTGGGTTCAGCGCTTTCACCTTTCCTCTACGATTGTCTACTCACACCTCCCTTAATGATGTGTGAAATTGTCAATCTGTGTGTATCCTGGGTCACTGTTAGTGGACTAGCGTTCTTGTATTTCATATGCAGGTTGGATGTACTGGTGACGTAAGGATGCTGATGTTTTTGTGCAATGGGAGTTGTATGTTCTGTTATTGAAGGATCATCTCCTAATGTAGTGCTTTTATCTTTGATGATGGGTGTAGTAACTAAAGCTCTTGCGCACCCCTTTAGAGGATTCTATTAAATGGGGCCACTTTGGAGTTTACCTGAGTTAACTCGGGGAGGAAGAACCTAGGCAGTTCAGGATATATTCTGCATTAGCACTATCTGATGTTTCGGAGGTTTGCAATGAAGTGTCCTGCTCGTTGTAGAGGTGCTTGTGTGTCGAGGGCTACTTGAAGCATCTTTAGCGAGTGCTACTGTACAAGGCTTCCTTATTTGAGACGCTATGCTCTGTACTAAGCATGTATACATGTCATCCTCAGCATCATCTAACAATGTTTATTAGCTTTGTGGAGTTTATCAATAAATTTTTGTGAGACTGGTACCCACCATCTGAAGGTTTAGTATCAAGAGGTGTAGCAGTGTCAGTGGTGTTAATGATGTGTTTGTCAGTGTTATCTTGAGAGTGTCCCCTGAAGCTAACAACTGCGTTTTTGGCTTCCACCTATCCATTGCAAAACATTTCCATTTTCTTTCTGTTCTTTACACCAAGAAAGCTATATTCTGTAATGTCTCTAAAATCCCATGTACTTCTTGAGGTAACTCAGGTATACACAATCGTCATTTACTCCAAATAATGATGTATGTCTACCCCCATTATTTTTTTTAGGCATATGGGTCTTTAGGACTTCTCCTCCGGTATTATTAGGATGTACTTATTCTATCTGGGGGCACATCAGAAACTTGTTCTTTCTTGCTAGTCTGATGACACAATTCCCATGTTTAGATGAAGTCCTTATTAACCAAGAAATAGCACCCTCACCTGTCGAGATGTGACTAAATCAACTGTTTTGTTAGCCTCCTTATAGATGACCACTTCACTGAAGGCCTTACCTTGCTCAGTGGACACTTTCTGAGATATTATTTAAAAGGAGCATGGGCGATTGTCTATGTACCTTGTTGTAAATCATACAACATACAATGACAATTCTCAATTGAAATGTAATAACTTTACTTCTAATTACGAGATCTTATTATAGTAAACATTTAGTATAAAAGCAAGGAAATATAATCATGTGCAAAAATAACGCATATATTAACTAAAGACCAAAAATAGAAGGAACAACAAAAACTAGCAACAATAAGACAAATTAATGGGCATACACAATGCAAACCAAACCCAGTATGAAGATAAGCTAAATTATCTCACCGCCTTGAGGAGCCGCCCCTAAGGGAGAGAGAAAAAACAGAGATAAACAAAACAAAAGCCCAGCCAATAAAAATAAAACACTGGATTACAAGGACAACGCAAAACTCAAAATTACAGCTAACAAACAGATAACTTATTTTAACTTTTAGAAGCAACACTGCAAATGTGACAATTTCTTATTCTCAACCTTAATCTTTTTACAGGCTCTATAAAACTTTAACTCTAACAGAAAAACTTTAATCCAATAATTGTGATACGTGGGAGAAGGTGAGAATAGTATGAGATGAAACCTCACTCAAAGGATTAACAGGATCCAGAAACACCTTTTTTGCAGAGAAGCTATAGAATTTTGTGTGGGCAAATGCTCACCGTGCTAGCAGATCCCAGGTTCTAAGACAAAGGGGTGCTATGCGTATCCCGTTTTCACCTGGTGATAGGTTTTCTGATCCGAGTCACGGCACACAAAATGATGTAGATATTCCTTTCCTTGCAACCTCTCTCTGTCTCCACGGACCTTCAACCTCATAACAATGCACTGTGATGTCTATTCAAAAGATTAGAATGCTTTATTATGGACTGACATGATTTTTTAAAGGGTATAGGCTGTGAACATACAGAGAAGGTAGGCATATTACAATCAATCAAAGATAAGTGGTGGGGAGGGCGGGGGAGCTATATCGCATAAAGTTATAGGGTTAAAAACTCAGCAATCAGTGTCTTAATGTAAAGATATCATTTAATTAATTAAATAATCTTGGACACCTCCCATCTACCAAAGAAATGAGAATACTCTGACATTGCTTAGTTACACTATCTAATAACCTTAAATAAGCAGCAGCTATGTGTCTGTTATTCAAATGCCTACGGCTTCTAAATCGTATCTCTAGACCAAATATAATGATGTGAGCGGAACAGATCATGCCTTGTATCCTAGTCAGAAAATTCATATTAGAACAAAGATTTAAGAGTTTGAAGTAGACAAGGATGGATGCTCATTAATATTGCTAATTAAATTATCAAACTTATTTTCAATTCTGTTCTCAGCCCTGACCGTAGTTTTACAGCTCCAAACGTCCGCTCTTGCCTGTGCACCTTGGAGAAAAACCTAATAAGCTCAAGGATGGTCCACCTTTTTTTTCTAAAATTTTTATGAAGTTTGGGGACGCCTTTTTGGAAAAGAAATTTTACGGCTTGGAACTCCCCACCCCGGCTCGCACAAGCCATTTTTCTCTAAGGGTGCAGAGTGCACCATTTGGGAAAGGGGGGGACGCGTACAAAAACTTGGACAGCTTCTCACCTTGGGAGGGTTTGGCGCAACTGTTGTTTTTTGCAATCCCCTGCTGAACACTGTGGCACCATGAGTAGCGGGGGAGCGACTTTGGCCGGGGGATTTGTCAAAGAGAAAAGCTCCCTTTTCGCAGAGGTGGTGGAGCTTGACTTGCTGCAATGGAAACGCGTCCCTTTGGGCGCTGCTGCTGTGTTGCGCGGCGGCAGGTGGACCACCACATCTGAGCCACGTTTTTCCCCCCAGGCCACCGGAGGGTGAGCTGCTGTGTTGCGCAGGGCCGTGGTGCCAAGTTAGCTCCCGGGGCCACCTTCCCTTATGCCTACAGATTCTACAATACCCTATTCGGTCCACCGGGGTCTTAGCAAAGAAGTACCACACCGCCGATAGCTGATTTTTCCGCCCAAGCTCCCCACTGAGTGACTAAACTGCCGCCGCGCCTCGCTGGGCCACTGTGCCGCTACTTTCTTGGACCTGCGAAGGGGGTTTTTTACCCTGTGGCCGTTGGCTCCCGACCTCACACTGTGCTATCCTGCTGATTTCACGGCCAAACAACCCACTTGCTGGCTGCGCTTATGCCTGACGCGAAAAGCGACGCCCTCTTCTCCTGACGATGATGAAAGCCCTTGCCTTCACCCGGCTCCCAAGTGCGGTCGGCTACAACATCATCTATTTGGGGTTTAAATCGTTACCTGCTGTCCCTCATCACCGGTTCTTGGTATGCAGAGGTGACCCCTCACAAAAAGACCTCCCATGCCACTCTCAACATCTACACTTTGCCGCCTACTGCAAGAAAGCAGGGGATTTTGGGCCCCCAAATTTCTTCGCTGCCAATAGCTGCTGACTGCCTCCTCAAATTGTTCATCCTCGCTATATAGTGGCGCTGAGCCCAGACCACATAGTAGATCTCTGACTGAGGAACCGGATGGGACAGAGGCGGGTTGAGGACGGGTGAGGGCCGCTGACTCCGTTTCCCGGGCAATGCCACAAAGGGGTAGTGTCTGACGTTCCACCGACTCTTGGCTGGGGTTGTCAATGTCATCTGGGAGGAAGTGGATGCCCTAGTCAACCCAATCAAGAACCTTGGGTTGCTGAACAACACACGGCCCCTAGAGGGACAGCGGCAGTTGTGGGCCTCACCGAGTGACCCCTGCTGCACGTCCCTTTGCTGTGCTCGACCTGGGCCTGCTCCAGGAATGTTTGTGCCTTGCCCACTCGCATGTGAAGAGCCTGCCCCTCTCTGTCTGACATACTGTTTTGTTCAAAAAAAGTACAGACACTGTTTGGTGAAGATATCTGTATATGATAAATACACCCCCCTGTATTTGACTCAAAATAACCCACTAAGAAGCTTGGGTAACCCTTGGATAAAAAATGCGCCTCCACAAATGGGCGAAAAATGACTTGTATGTGCCGTTTAAAAACTCTGTGTATTTTATTGAATATTAAAGGGACAAAACAGGCTTAATTAACCTTCGGATATAATTATGCTACAGAATTTCTTCTGTGGCGGTAAAAAACAAAATTTCTTTTACTGAGTACAACTGCAGAAAAATACTTAGTTAACCCTTGGATGTAAATTGCGCAAAAGAATTGAGCAGCCAAAAACTACGAGCTTTGTAGCGTGTTACAATGGCGTGTTTTTTATGCTACACAACAAGAGGAAAACTTGTAATTAACCTTCACTTCTGAATTATGCGACAGAAAAAATGTATTTTTTGGTGGTGAAATAAACAATTTCTTTTAGTCACCATAGCAGAAGAACAACGCTTAATTAACCCCTGGATGTAAATTGCGCAAAAGAATTGAGCATCCAAAAACTACGAGCTTTGTAGCGTGTTACAATGGCGTGTTTTTTATGCTACACAACAAGAGGAAAACTTGTAATTAACCTTCGCTTGTAAATTATGCTACAGGAAAAATGCATTTTTTGGCGGTGAAATAAACGTTTTCTTTTAGTCACCACAGCAGCAGAACAATGCTTAATTATATAAGATAAATCCACTGCACGCCATCATGATTTGCTTAGTGATAAGTCAAGTTTACTTACAAACATATAATAAGGATCAAACAGGGTGCCAGAATAAAGTGTATAGCTATATATACTCAATAAATGCTTTCACATGAAGTTTTATATGGATATATAGTATCTAGATGCTGCAAGGAATCGACGTTTCGGCTTAATATGGCCTTTATCAAGAACATCTGTGAGAAATAAAGAAATAACATGATGAAAACAATGTATCGTAGCTGTATGAAAGAGAGAAAAAAAGTGGAAACACAGGAAGGTGTAAAGGGAGGAAGGAGAAGAGATATGAACAAGGGGAAGGAAGGTAAGAGAGGAGTAAGGGGGATTTAGGGAGGGTAGGGGAGAACAGTTTAGGGGATAATACAGATCTATGGGTGAGAAGAAAAGGGTTGATAGTGTAGTTATAAAAAAGGGGTGAGAGAGTTGTAGAGAGTATAGGTAATGTAGGCAAATAAGAGATCTTACCTAGAGTAAAGCGAGGTAGAGCTAAATAAATGTCATATGTCAAGGTATATAGGCAGCTATGTTGAAGGTGCCAGCTGGAAGAGGAACACACAGTGTGAGTATAGGAACGCAAATAATAATAATAAGAATGAGGTAGGTATAGGGCTAATGGCCGCGTGCTATTAGCCCTATACCTACCTCATTCTTATTATTATTATTTGCGTCCTATACTCACACTGTGTGTTCCTCTTCCAGCTGGCACCTTCAACATAGCTGCCTATATAGCTGCAGAAAAACGCCTAATTAACCCCTAGATGTAAATTGCGCAAAAGAATTGAGCAACCAAAAACTACGAGCTTTGTAGCGTGTTACAATGGCGTGTTTTTTACGCTACACAACAAGAGGAAAACTTGTAATTAACCTTCGCTTGTGAATTATGCTACAGGAAAATGTATTTTTTGGCGGTGAAATAAATGTAAATTGCGCAAAAGAATTGAGCAGCCAAAAATGAAGTGGTATTTGTATTTGTAAAAACGCTGTTTCTTTAAATGAATACAACAGGAACAGGCTTAGATCCCCTTGGATATTCAATGTGCTGTGAGCAGATAGCATTAAAATGTATATGCAGCTGCACTGGACACACACTGGACTTCAGATCCAATACCCCACAAAATCAGAAATAGAACGTTAAGAGAAGCAGTCTCTGAGACAAGCTGAGCCCTCTCCCAAAAATCGCTGTATAAAAATGAGTTCTTTAGTATCAGCTATCATAAGCAGCCGCGGCAGCACCTTCCTAATCAGTACAGTGAGAGCGGTATGAGCTCCCAGCGTCGCGCCCGGACTTAAATAGTGCGGTGATGTCACAGAATCCCGCCGGTCTCTGATTGGCTTCGTCTCTGCACATGTCATGCAGGCTATGCACTTCTTCCTCCCAGAGTTCTTTGCCCCATGTAACGGCATGTGCTCGCAGCCATTTTATCAATCAAAAGCACACTTCGTTCACGCAAAGTACCCTTAAGTTCTTTCCTAACCGAAGTTTTCCTGAAATTCTAAACGAATTCCACTTCGTTAGAATCAATTCGCCCATCTCTAATTATAACCTATGGAGAAGTATTGACCAATCAAATGAAAAGGCGGGACAGTTCAAAATACAGTAAAAAAGGCAGAAAAGAGCTGATTGGTTGAGCCCAGGCGGCAGATATCAATCCACCAATCATATGTAGTGCGTCTATTTTGAGTGGAGCAAAAAGGGTGCGATAGAAGGGCGCCCTAAAAGTTATTACTGTCTATGGGAAATATTCTAGTACTGTGATTGGTTGGGGGGAAGAGGGGCTCGTCCTGCTTAGCCAATCAGCGGGTGAGCTACTTATCTCATAGAGTTCTATGGGGAAAAGAAATGCAGAGCGAGCTCTGTTTGTGATTGGCTAAATTAAAAGAGGCGCGGTTATTTGGGCCAATGGGAGAGCAAGCGACGCTCTTATGGGTTTTCTAATGCAATCTACAATGAAACTGTACATGGCAGATATAAAATGATAAGACTCACGAAGTTGTACCGATGTGTACAGTATATAAAATGAACAATAATATGGGGGTGTTGTGGATGGGAGCAAAGATTATATATGTGTGATCCTTTGTGTGTCTATTTTAATGTATTAATTAGTATAATACCTCACATGTCTTTATTAATGCACGTAAAATCTGCCTGTGTAACCATACAATTTTTAATGTGTTAGCAAATGGCCGCATATATAATCTGCTTGTAAAGGATAACCGTTATAGAATGTATTATGTATAATGTCTATTACACTCACAAGATGGCGTCTGTGTTCAGACACACCCAGATATGCCAAGATGGCTGCTCACCTTAGATGTTTTTCTTCTCTCTAACAAAGAGAGAGGAGGGTCATTTAACATGTAGATAAGAAGAGCCAATTAAGAGAGTGGATGCAGTGTCACATGTTGCTTAAGGAATGTGTACACCCCCGACCTGATAAAACCTTGAGTTTGTGTAATAAACTTAGAGAACTCTTTGTCTGAGAATGTGTCCGGCTGGGATTTCTTTAGCACGTGCCAACTAATATACTGATTTGGTCCTCTGATGGAAAGTAGAGCCCTTTTGTGGTTTCATCTACAACACTTGGTGCGCCTGTGTGAGGAGCAGTAGTACATATAACATTCAAGGATATCGATGCAGGCAAAGGTGTGATTAAACTGCCGACACACAGAGGAGATGGCCGCTGCCAAAAACAAGTACAGGTAAGAGTTTTTAAATTCTCTTATTCTGGAAAGTTTTGTCTCTGTGGTTGGGTCAGATCTGGGTCCTTGATATTCTGGATGGACCTGACAGGTATATGGTCAATCACTGCTTTATTACGAACCTGTCATAGTGCTTTCCATGGGTTTTTCTGTTTTATATGTGTAATTGAGTAGTTGTGGGATTTGCTGATTGTATCCTTGCTTGGGCTCCCACAGATGGTAGGGTTCCTCTGAGACGATACTCTAATAGTTGGTGAGAGCGTCATGAGTAGTCTACTTGTGAAGAGTAGGCAAATTCAGGTTTCTCAGAGACACAATCTCACACACTGAGGTAATTAATGCTCTTCGTGAGCGGTTGAGTCGTATGAGCGCCACCCTTTTTGGAGAAAAAAAGGAACAGCGCCCCATTCAGCCATTTCACGCTATCGAGCTACGTGCTGTTTGTGTGTGATAGTTGTTTGGATTGAGTGACGTGCTAACTAAGTGTAACATTGTCAAGGACCAATTGTCCTGCAGGCAATAACCGGCTTTCTCAACAGAGAAGATGAGGGAGAAATGCGAAAAGGCTGCAGTCCAAACTTATAAACTCAGCACGCCCTATCACTGTGTTGTAATTCTGTAGATTGTCTTGCCTCCAAGGTTAATAAGTCACAGTCGTGTACAAGTAGGATTGAGCTGAGTCTGCTGTATTGAGTTTTAGTGAACATTGCACCTACTGCTTAGTAGGAGAATAAGGAATTTAGCCTCGAGTTATATTTTGGGTTTAGTGCACAGCGCCCTCTGCTGGTTATAGGAGGGAACTAAGAAATGTTATATCGAGTCTCATGTTTGATAGGAATGACGCTCAGAGAGGCTTAATAAGTGAAGGATTTGATTAAGTGCTTCTAGACGGCTCAAGCTGATATGGAGTGAAGTGAAGTAGTCTTGAAGGATTTGCAAGTAGCTGAAAGTGTGTGATTTAAGACCCTCAGAAGCATTTTGAGATAACATTATGAGAAATGTCTGAGGGTTGAAAACGAAAGAAAGGTAGATTTGAAGATCTGGAATGTTTGTTGATGGCTTAATCCTGGTACAGTGTAGCTATTCCGGATTCATAAAGCAGGTGTGGACCTGTGGTGCAGCTGCCTATGTGTACCATCCCCCAGGAGAAGTTTCTGAAACCCAAAGGAAAGTGTGATGCCACCCGCCCTGTAATGGCGGAGGAGCTGACCTCATGATTAGTGTGTGAGGTGTTTTAAATCAGGGTTGAGAGAGGGGTGTTGTAATTGTTGAAGTATTACGCCCTAAAAAGACGGCCCATCTGCATCACAGCCATCCCTGTTTTAATCTACTTTATCAATTGCCTATCAATTTAGCTCCTTATTATACCAACTATGCCTAGTATAACCGAACCTCTAGGTGCCAATTGCCCGCCTCCCGACAACTGTACACATAAGCATAACCTTGCTCCTGTAGCCAAACCCACGGCGTATGCCCTAGTGTAAGCAACACCCCTTAAAGTCACTTGTGCCGGTTTGCCGCCCCTTCTATGTCTCTCTTCCAACTCCACCCCGCCTACCCTGCTCCAATAGGCATGTCACATCCTCTCCTTCTGGGTTTAATGCCCGACTCCCTTCCCGCACTTGCACTTCTGGGACCAAGATGGTGGCACACAGCCCCAAATACTGGGGTTTAAGGTTTTTATTTCTGGATGCGGATAGCTGGGGATATATGATGAACACTACCCAGCCAGCCCTACATTGGAGAACCTATGGTACTGGAGAAGAAGATACAGTGGGACCAGGCTATCCTAACAGCATGAGGATGACAAGATAGAGGAAGAAATAGCAGAATGAGGCTCATCTGAAAAGTCATGGAAAACAAAAACTGTAACCCTGCTTGCTGCTGCATTAAGCACACCAGCTGGCCCACTGCACAGCACACCCCGTGAAGGACACGAGGAGCACATCAGCCTGACCAGTGGAGAATGGATCAGGAATTGATTAAGCAGACCCCCTTATCCTCACAGGCCTCACTGCAAAGGGGAGGGTGCAAGCCTGAACATAATTATGTTACATTTCCCAACCGAGTCAAGAGTCTGTCTTAACCAGGTCTGAATTACCATGACCCTTAGGAAACAACCATATGCCAACTATTACAGTAAGTATAGTCCATTGTCTGAAGAACTACAGACACTTAGAAAGATTTATGGTCCTGTATCGAAGTTAAAAGCAGGGATTCAGATGTGGCCCAATTTGCCAAATTTCCCCCCCCCCTTTTCCCTTTCAAGCGGCAGATATGGATAGATCACTCCTGCCTCCAGAGTGTACTGTATGTGAACAGCTGACATCACTAAATGACATCATACCAAGATTAGGAGAATATCATGCATGGATGTTTCAGATTTTCTCTGATCTGGGAGATTCCTCCTCCATTTGAGAAACCACGACGCTCGGATGCTGACCCAGCGACCGAACGGATGGCCTGGTCGGAAGCCTATGGAAGGAACAGCAGAAGATGGTTTGGCCTGAGTACAAGACTCATCTACCAAGAGATGTCTGGTGCTTCATCTAGATATGCAAAAGCAGTGAGAACCATCTGCCTGTCGGATATGTGGTGGATCAAGGCCTGCTCCTGTGATTGTGAGCCGTAACGCCATATAAAGGACTACTGGAGCCCTACAATACAAGACCACCGCTTACTGCTTGAACTGCAACATAGCAGGATCACTGGCCCCCCCGCAAAAACAAGAGGAGGAGAACACCACAAGCTAGATACTCACGACCCTGCTCTATGTCTGTCCTATCCTGAAGCCCCAGCATCCATAGACAGGATGTCCACTCAAGAACGATGAGCAACTCAGTGCAAATATCTGGTATGAGGCAGTCGAGACAACTCTTCTAACTTATGAAGATGCTTGGAGTCCCTTCCAGTAAGCTTGAAGAAAGCTTCGTCGCCAGTGCCCAGCACTAGCATGCCGACAACCAGAATACCATCAAGGCTCTTTGTATCAGAAAGGAATGGACAATGCCACAGGGATTCTAGCGCAGCGGCCCATGCAGGACAAAACCATACCAGTAAGATACTACACTGCAAGACGGCCCAGCTGCAAGGGGAGGACCATCCAGTAAAAAGCTGTAGTGCAACCCAAGTGCTGGCTTGATCAAAACATCGGATATCGTTAGTTGGAACACTCCCATCATCCTACATGGCTCCACGTGACATCTCCGCCATACCATTCTCACCTGCGACATCCTCTCATCAGCAACAGGCAGTCTCAGGCTTCATTTCACGCCCCCCCCCCCCCCCCTCCTGCCTGATAACGTCCACTCTTCTGCGCTGTTGTGTTCTTAAATCGAGTCCACCTTACTACCCCTTCCTCAAGGCGGGATGTATGATGAAGAGAAAGGAACAGAAGAATCCGGTGCACATGAGAGAGCCATGATCTGCTTTGAAGTCATGAAGAAGGAACCTCTCATTTGAACCCGGATATGGTTCTCTTTCTGTCTACGGGATCCCAATTATGCAGACATTGCAGGACGATTTCACATGGGAATCCGTGAAGCACATCACACGTACACAGCATTGGAGATCAAGACGATTCGCCATTTTCATAAGTCAGCCCAAGCATAGACGTGCAGCATGATTTTTGGCAGAGGGCAAAACTGCCAACATATGTTATGGGAATCAAGATACGCTTTCGGGGTTCGTCCATGACTTTAGGACCTATTGGAAAGCACAAGGATTTCTTCACGCTGCGGTAACCCCAGTGAAACATGGACAAGCCATTCCATCCTGATGATGCACTGCTGCTGCCACGGACAGTGGCTAAACTGAAAATCAAGGCACATTGAAACTGAATGCAAAGACCGAAACCCACTTGGCTGACCAAATCAGTCCAAAGAGGCCGCAGAAGGGGAAGAAAAGGGGAGCAAGTCAGAGCAGTCCAGTGGTGCAAGAGGAAACTTGCACCCAAACCTGCAAGGAGACAGCTGCCAAGATGCAGGAACAAGCTCCACTGGAAGAAAAGGAAGCTGAAAAAAGGAGGGACCAAGAAGAACGAAAAGACGGGCCATATGGAGTGGGAGGCAAACCGCTTCTTGCCACGTCGCTAAACCCACTGTATTGCAATGGGCAACCTTGAACGGACCCTGAAAGCACGGATGCCTTAAAGTGGTCAAGAGAAACCGTCATGCAGGCCACGAAAGCCCTGCCCATAGCTTGTTAAGTCAGGCACATGCCCTCGGGGATATTAGCCTCTCGCCCTATGAGATCCTGCAGGCAGTTTCCCCCAAGGCCCAGTGCATATTTCCCACAGAGCAGTTTGTAGCTATCAAAACGATGTATATGACCTCCTTATGTGACTGCAGTGGTTAAAGATATGATTACTAATGTAACGTTTGCTGCTCTAAAGCTTACAAGCCGGAGACCGTGTCTACGTGAAGAAGTTGTGTGTTAGACGTAGGAGTCGCGATTTAGTGGCCGTCACCAAGTCCTAGCTCACCCCGAACCTACATCTGTCATGGTGGCAGGAAAGCCTAAAACAATTGGATCACGCTTCACCCTGTAAGAATCGCACCAGCCCTCCGGAGTGAAGCAGATGCTGGGCCTCTAACTGCCGTCAATAAGCCAGATGTTGCTTTTGATTCTTGGGCAGACCCATACAGTCTGTGCCAATTACTAAGGAGGAAGGGATTGTCAACTTTTGTGGTTTAACTTCATCTGCCATTGCTCATTAGCCACATATTCTTTGATTTTGTGATGTATTAAATGTTGTCTTGAAGTCCCCATACCAGTGCAACATCTACAATGAACAATCCTCCACTGCATGTGAATATAACTTGTTGTGACTGACTATTACTGGGAGTACGCTCCTCAACTACAACAGTGGTGTGCAGTGGATTGAACACCGGGGATGACTGGGGATATAGACCACAGACTGCTTTAAACAGGTGAAGCCCCTACTGACAAAGATGAGTCTAACAAAAAATGGAGTCTGTAAAAAAACAGGGAATATCAGGTGAAAGCATGCCCCTAACCTTAACCATTGAAAACCCTCAAGAGACTGATGGAGGCATATATGAGTCCTGGGAGCATAAATACAAGGGGGGGCACGGGATTTCGAGAGAAAATCCATATGAACAGATATTAATACAGAACCAGGGAATGGGTTCGGAGTCCCCCCCGCAAACCAGACACCGGTAAATCCCACAGACTTTTCAGAGCGATGACAGCCATAGCTGACTGATCCCCCTCAGAGGGCACCATTGAGGGTTATATGACCCGGGTTCTCGGATATAGAACTTGTGGCTGGAATGGGCTAAAATAACAGCTCCAACCAGAACAATAACTGAACAAACTCTATGTCTCTGCTCTACCGCTAGGCCCCATATGGGCACTGTCCCCTCTAATATTCCTGTAACAGCACAGAGTGTCTTCTTAGTCTGTATACGAACCCACCACAAAAAACACAGACAGTGAGGAATGGGAAGACCAAGTACCCATCACCACCACAAGCATCAAGGCCAGGGGTTGGGATTACATTTTTACCCAGGTAAATATAACACCCTCTGTCTATGCATGTAGTATGGAAATGGCAGATTCCCGGGTAACTTTACCACTAACGGGGTACTAGCTCCACATATAGTCACATCAGTAGCATACAAATTACAGCAAACAAATTCTCTCCATAGGGGATGTATATTGGGATATGTGGAGATCTCAAAGTCAGGATTAAGTATGAGAGTAACTGGACTGGACAATGTCCCCTGACCAAACAAACCTTCCATTTCACATACGGGAGTGAAGGGTCAGGAATACCCACCCCTTCAGGAGCAGAAGGGGAGTCCCCCCAAAAAGGGCACTTTGACCCCCCATGTGAAATATTGATGCTATGGGTTTGGCCCCAAGGGGGGTCCCTGTTTATTTTTAAAGAAAGGGGATAAAAGGGGCCCCGCTGAGTTTAAATTCTCTGCAACAAAATAGTTACTGTCAATAAAAAATTGGGGATTGGAAAAAACTAATTTATTAAAAACGCAGAGATTTGAAATTAAAAACCAGAAAAGCCCTACAGGGCCGGGCCCAATCAAGGGCCCAACCTCTCGTAGCCGGGCAGATCAAAGGGCCCCAACCCTGCTGTAGCCTGGAGACCCGGGAAAGGTCCCCAACCTCTGCTGTAGTCTGGCGGGAAACAGGAGGGGCCCTGGAAAAGGTTTTGGGCCCTAAGGGGGGAGGAGGGGTCCCAAAATGATTGGGGAAAAACCCTGCTGTACTTTTATCCCAAAAATACGGGGCCCGAACGGAAAAAGGGGAACGTGGCCTTTAAAAAATTTGGGTCAGATTTTTCCAACAAAACTTAAAAGGAACTGGGGTTATCGCGCCCCTTGGGGAGACGGGTTTTTGGGTTGGTTAAAGGGTTTCAGGGATTTTTAGTACAAAGGGGGAAATTGTGATTGTCTGCATTTTGTTTCATTTTTTCCCCAAATTTGGTTGGTTGTGTTTTTCCATGGGTTTTAGGGAAAATACTTGGAAGACTTTTGGGTGAAACATTTTACAAAAGAAAGAAAAAGTTCCGGGCCCCGGCTTCTGCGATGACCAACCCCTACCCAGGGCCGTTTTCCCCAGGGGGGGGGGGGGAGGGGGGGGGCGACCCCCCGCCCTGCCCCCTCCGGAGGGGCTGCCCGTACGGGGAGGGGGGGGGGAAAGGATCAATTCCCCCCTTACTCCCCCCTGTATCAGCGTCGCGGGGGCGCACGGATTTTTACCCCGCCCCCCGTGAGCTGCATCCCCTCGGCGGCAGAGGCAGCTCTGCCGCCCCGAATCCCGGGGGGCTGCATGCAGTGGTTTAAACCCGCGTGATGACATCCCCGCCGCTTACACCGCTCCCGCAGCCCCCCAGAGCCCGGAACCCGGCCGAGGGCCCCGGGAAGTAATTTTTTTTTTTATTTTTTAATTAATTACAGGGGGCAACACTGGCTACAGGGGGGCATTATGGCTACTGGGGGGGGGGGGATCACTGGTACAGGGGGGGATTTACTGGCTACAAAGGGGGGGAAAACAACTGGCAAAAAGGGGGGGAAAAATATGGCTACCCAAAAGGGCATTTACCCGGTAAAAATGGGGGTATCACTGGTATAAGAGGGGCATTACTGGCCTTTCAGGGGCAACTACTGGCTACAATGGGGGTTATCACTGGCTATAAGCGGGGCCCCCCAACTGGCTACAGGGGGCATCTACTGGCTACAAGGGGCATCACTGGCTACAAGGGGGCATCTACGGGCCCTACAGGGGCATCTACGGGCTAAATGGGGGTATCACTGGCTATAAGAGGGGCATCTACTGGCTACAGGGGGGGCATCTACTGGCTACAAGAGGGGCATCTACTGGCTACAAGAGGGGCATCTACTGCCTGTAAGAGGGGCATCTACTGGCTACAGGGGGCATCACTGGCTACAAGGGGGGTATCACGGGCTACAGGGGAAATTACTGGCTACAGGGGGCATCTACTGGCTACCATGGGGGTATCACTGGCTATAATAGGGGGCATCTACTGGCTACAGGGTACATCACTGGCTATAAGAGGGGCATCACTTGCTACAGGGGGCATCACTGGCTATAAGAGGGGCATCACTGGCTCCAGGGGCATCTACTGGCTACAATGGGGTACACTGGCTACAGCGGCATCTATGGCTACAATAGGGGTACCCACTGGCTATAAGCGGGGCCATCTACTGGCTAAAAGGGGGGCATAAACTGGCTATAAGAGGGGCATCACTGGCTACAGGAGGCATCACTGGGGCTATAAAAAGGCATCACTGGCTACAAGGGCATAAAGCTAAAGAGGGCAATAAAATGGTACAGGGGGCATCACGGGCTACAGGGGGTCATCTTTGGCCACAGGGGGGCATCACGGGCTACCGGGGGCATCACTGGCTACAAGCGGGCATCACTGGCTACAGGGGGGCATCTACTGGCTAAGGGGGGCATCTACTGGCTGCAGGGGGCCTCTACTGGCTGCAGGGGGCCATAACTGGCTCAGGGGTTCACCCCCCCCCCCCCCCCCCACTGGCTACAAGGGGGGCGTCTACTGGCTACAATAGGGGCATCTACTGGCTACGAAGGCATCACTGGCTACAGGGGCATCTACTGGCTGCAGAGGGTATCTACTTGCTGCAGGGGGCATCAAACTGGCTGCAAGGGGGGCTTCTACTGGCTACAAGGGGGGAAAAATCTAAAGGCTACAAAGGGGGGGGCATAACATGCTACAAGGGGGGCATAACGGTACAAGGGGGCATCAATGACTAAGGGACATCTACTGGCTACAGGGGGCATCACGCACAGGGGGGCATCAACTGGCTACAGGGCCATCACTGGCTATAAGAGAGGCATCACTGGCTACAGGGGGCATCACTGGCTACAAGGGGCATCACTGGCTATAAGAGGGGCATCACTGGCTACAGGGGCATCACTGGCTACAAGGGCCATCACTGGCTACAGGGGGCATCAACGGGCTACAGGGGGCATATTACAATGGCCACCATTTTAGGTGCTATAGATGGGAGTTTTTATATATATATGAATTGGTAGAGAGGTTCTGATAAATTGAGTAGTCTTAAGATATTTGTTTTGTAAATTTTACAGTGAAGAGTCGGGATAGTCGTCAGGGCGTCTGGGACAGATGGAAAAGAAGAAAAAGAGAAAGAGAACAACTCTTCAGAGATGTCTCCTGTGAGTCACTAGATAGAACTTTATTGTAATTATTTATATGCCTGCAGAGCCTGTGTACAGCTGGTATCATCATTGTATGGTTACTGTATGGGGTGGAATTATTAGTTGTAGTATAAGGGTTTTTATACTCAGAATGGTCAGTTGTATTATTTAGTCATATGTGCTGGTGATATGTGGGTCATGGTGTGGGTGATATTATTCGGCCACTGTGTGTTGGTTGATATGGGGGTCTAGTGGTCTTGGGATTCTGGTTGGTGTAGCGGTGTTTTTTGGAAACTGTGGGATTATGATTTAGTAGTTTTATACGCAGCACAGTGTGGTAAAACTTTTTGTATATTTTGGCTTTGGTTTATGGTGATGCACTGTGGCACCATATGTTACGGGGGGGAGGGCGAAATTTCTTCACCTCGCCCTGAGTGAAATTTAGCCTAGGAACTGCCCTGACACTACCATACCCTACAGCTGTTCAAAGCCCGTCTCCTATAATGACATGGACATTAAGACACCTTTTGGCCCCCTTGCCACAACATGTGCCTGCCCCCAGAGAACAAACGTCTCC
>JAODAL010011865.1:0-97963 GCA_025379985.1 Phyllomedusa bahiana | reverse complement strand
AATAGCTGGTGCTGTCCCAGAAAGGGGGTGGGTTTCCCCTTTTAAAGATTTAAAGAAGACTTGTCAGCTCTTCTGAAATATATTATAAGTCAATAATTGTTTCCCATATAAATAACCATTCTGGGGCATCTTAGCTTAGAATATTACATTGTGCTGTTCCTCAATTATTCCTCCTAGAAATGATTAAATAAATTTAAAACTGGATGTTACCAGTTGGAGTGTGCCCCTACCTAGTATGACATCACCCGCACACCCCTTTTAAAAATGGCAATGTTAACACACTTCATTAGAACAGCAGTCATCCAGATAGGAAGCTAAGTGGTTCCTATGTATGCTGAAGTTCCACAGTGTACCAAAAGTCCTGTAGGAACTGTAAGCAGTGTAATAAATACATGTAGCATTTGTTAAACAATGTGTATATAGTAACCACTTTTGTGTTATAGTGCAAATTGAAATAGTGATGTTTGGTGTCAGACCACATTCTATAGGCCCCCTAGACAAAATGCTTTGCAAAGTTAGAGGTACATGCAAATATGGCACAATTAAATTTCCATTTTTCTAGTAATTTTAACTGACTCATTTTATAGTGGTTTCCATTTATGTTTATAACCATTGCTATATCACTGCTTATTACAAACATACACTTAGCCATTATATATATACCATAAAAGCCTTAGTGTGTCCTGTGTCAGTTTGAACCGCAAAACTGCCACCAGATGGCACACCGAAACATTTATAAATCTGGGCAAATGGAGAGGATTTGATGTCTATTTGTTTATACTGCAGAGGACATTTTGGCCTAAGCTTGGGGGCTGACGAAGAAAGGTGCCTCACCACCCCCTCCCCAGTGCAGCGGAGAGTGGACTCTGCTATACTCACAGTCAACACCTATATCTAAGTGCTGTACAGGAATGTACAGAGTGATGTGGGTGGTATTGAAGGAAGCTGTCATATCCAAATGCACTCCACTGAGCCCTGCACTCAGCAGTATACCGGGTAGATATTTAATTATATAGATTTAGTCATTGTCCTGGAACAAGAACTCTGCTCATTAGTGGATACATTTTCTATAACAGTCACCATCCTGGGACAAGGTATCTACTAGTGTATATATAAATAATATAGATACTTGTAGCCTCACTCATATTTTTCCAATAAGCCACAATGAGCAAGATGAAATAGATATAAAGAAACCTTTTCTGAAAACTAACGTCTAACACAACCAATAAAGAACATGTCGCCCTGAGGGCACTAGCTTCATCTTGCTGAATTAGGAACCAGCAAGAGCCTTAGACACGTTACAAATCTTAAAACTGCAAATTGTTCTTTTAAATTACAAACTCTATAACCATTCCAGTAGAAGAGACCTTATTCACCTCAGCACCAGGTAAAGAGTGGGCTACTAGATAAATTACTTTCCCCCGAAGAACACATAGTAATTTATAAAGATCATTCTATGAAATTTTGGTACAATGATACATATTTATTTTAGGTTCCCAAAGGTGCAACCCAAAAATTTTATGGAAAAATTAGAAAATGTTGTCATCTGCCTTTTCTATTAAAGGTTTACTTTGCCATAATACTTCTACACCAATTTCTTCCTATTGCGAGTGCATTACTTGTGCAGTGACAGGTAAGATAAAATACAAATGTACTCAACTGTGCTTTGTGATGCTAAGGCTATGTTCACACGGCGTAACTGCAGCGCTCATTTCGCCGCATATCTACGCTTTAATACAGGTGAGATGCGTGCCGCAATTACGGTAATTCATAGTTCTCATAGAGAACTATGGATTACGCCTCCTCTCCCAGCTCGCAATGTAAGCACGGCGAGATAAGTGACATGATAGTCTATGACCCTCCACGTCACGGCAGTATGCGACGATCAGCGTGACTCCCAAACACCCGGCGTAATTGTGGGGCGTACTATACGCCTCACAATTACGGCGTGTGAACATAGCCTAAAAGTAGTGAATACGACACACATTGTTTTGATCCAAAAGCATTCATCTTTTACTACATGCACAATACATAGGACACATAGGTAAAGTGACTCTCAAAAAAGTTTGCTTCACTGAATTATTTTGTAAGTGCAAATATGTTTTTTGGGACATTTTGCACTGGGTCTCCTCCCTGATGAAGGTTTACCAAGGCCGAAACATCACAGCAAACATAATTCAGTTGATGCAAACTTTATACCTATGTAACTTATATGTTGTGCATATACAATATTAAAGAATTCATACTTTTGGATCAAGATAAGGTGTGCCATGCATTTAGTGCATTTTCTTCATTTGAGCACCCTAAAATACTTCCAAAACGCATGAGGTACTATTCTTCCTTCAAGAGTAGTGAAGAAATCATGATGAGATATTGTCCAAAAAATATTCATAGAGAGGAGGATACAGCAAAAATAAAAATTGAGCAAGTCGCTCAGGCTACTTATGTTCCCTTCCCTGATGCCTGGCTGCGTGTTTTCAAGTATCCTTTTGTCATTTCTTTCTGAACTGTTCCACTGATCCATTAGACTCATAGCAAATGCAATGTCCATCGCTATTAACTGTACACATGACCTTCCTTATTACTGTAGTTTATCAATATAATGTCATATGCTGCAGAATAGGAAATCTTATAGGCTCTATTTAAAGCTAATGTCTTATGGTGAAAAGTGTAGCGTTAGGAGACACATTGCTCCTACACCAGAAGTTTTGGATTTTTGAGACCTAAAATTTGTAGAGAAACCAACATACAGTATATGGCATGTATGTTCACACAAAAAAGTGCAGAAAGCAAAAGTACATGTCATTCAAGAAAATAAATAAAGCAATTATCACTTTCTTGTGGCTACAGAATGTTTCAAAAGCAGATGTAAAAAATGTATTAATGTAAAAAAAAGTTGGCATACTGTTTATCTTCATTATATTCTCATTACTGCTGTCGTATTTACATGTATGTATTTCTACTTTACACTGAGACTTTTAGGTATTTTTATTTTTACATTTATGAACATTAGTAAACATGAATTCTTTTTGAGCATTTTGACTAATCTTTTTTGTGAGTTTGCATCTAATAAAGATACAGATGTGTAAATGTAAAGCTTTTGGTTTCCCAGCACTATCTGTATCAGGGCCCCTCACTTATTGTGGGCCATTTATAATACTGTTGTCTTCTTTCTGGCAGAGCAACCTATGGCCTCCGCAAGGCACCATAGCTTTAGTGTGACTGCAACCTCTTCACCTGATATCTATACAGTATTCCCTTCGCACTAATACCTAAGGGTACATCTAATATGACTCTGACATTGATCTAAAGCCTTTGGAACTGACCTGCCCAGATATAACAATGACAAGATGAATGGCCCTATGAGTTAACAACTCACCAATTGTAAATGTAATTCCTAATTAAAGGGGTTGTCGACTTTATATTGCTTTTAATTATTATGTATATTTTAGGAAATCATACAATTTTTTAATATACATGTATTAAAAAATGTTGTTTCCTATACCTCCTTTATACCAGTGCAGTAGGCCCCAATCTTGAAATAAACAAAATTGGTATAGCTCACATTTCTGTCCATAGTAATGGCTCCCATGGAGCAATTGTGTGGAATAAACATGGTGTCAGTTATGGGACCCCCTGTCATTCAGTTAGTGGCAGGGTAGCATGATATCTATGGGGTAACTGAATAGGAATAATGGTGGAATCATTATTATTAATATGGTTAGACCTTGTAGGGGATTTCATATTGTTAATAATGTTAACTACTAAAAAAAACACAACACAACTGTTTCTAGGTTGTTGTTAATAAAGTTACCTGAAAAAATAAAGCATAAAGATGAAGCAAGAGAAGAATGCGTGAGTGAATTCACAGATACTGAGAGACATGATAAGACGCTGCTGACGATAGTAATACTAAAGTTCCGCTCATCAATAATCAACTGTTACCTGGATATCAAGACATATGTATGGTGGTGGTGCCTGGAGGACACATGACTGTTTTATTCATACAGATATTGCAGCCATTGGCAGTTATTGGCTGTACATTGGCAGCCATTGGCAGGGACAGCACATGTGGGCTACAAAAAGAGGTATGGGCGCAGAATTTTTAATACATTTATATTAAAAAAAATGTGTGATTTTCTGTTTTACATAAAATAAGTAAACATATTATAAAGTGGACCACCCCTTTAAGATAATTTATTAATGACAAAACAGTTGTCCTGAATGGTGCTACAGCAATTAGAGAGCCCTAGCTTGGTGTAAATTTACAGACCTGGACTGACTTATCTAGTTTGTTTCACGTAAGACAAATCTTTTGTTTCAATTAAGCAAATCATTCCTCGTCACACCTGTTACTGTTTATACTGGAATAATCACTAAGTAAATGAAAACTCCATCATTGGTGCCCAAGAGAAATTACAGCCTTCTAAAATAAGCTTTCACGTGACAGGCAATTGTTAGAGCAGTGATTGATTCCATTTCTTAAATACTATTTCAAGAGCAGCAGGCGGTTGTGAGAGTCAATATCCACAGCATGAGCATAGCTTCATATAAATATAACTCACGTCACTATGAGCTTTTTCTTGTACATGCATTTGTTTCTGCTGTTTCATTTCAAGTCCAGACAGGAATGATTAATTTCACAAGTCTTTAATAATCAAAGTAATGAAACTTAGGAGGGAAGGAAAACTTCTTTGCCATTCTGGAGGTGAAATTTATATATCAACAGTATGCATGCCACTACGGGAAACTAAACCAAAGAAAAGTTTTCAGGCTCTAAGCCAGAGAGCTAGAGGCAAGTGAAAATAAATCCAGAGCCGGGAGTTTTTGCAGAATGTTCAAGTTTGTACCGGAGTGAATGTGCTAGGATCTGCCCAGACTAAAGCTTCAGGCTGTTAACAGGAATCTCTCTTTTTATGTTTTGCAAGCATGTATTTTTCATTCTCATGCCTCTTGTGTTATATAAGAGAGGCCAGAGGGACACTGAGGAACCATATTAAATATGACAAAGTCATTGCCAAATAAATACACTACCACAACTATGCAGTCCATCCAGTTTCTTGGAATTTAGATTTTTCAATAAAATGAATAGGATAATATAAAGGTAATAGACATAATAGAATGCAATACAGTTAAAAGGAATACTGTAAATGGTTACATGCCAGAATGTTTTCTAAAATCTAGTGGTCCCTAAACATACTCTGAAACAACGACATTGAAACTATTCTTTGCTCTAACCAAAACTCTATAGAATACTGGCAATTTATTCTGAAGCTCTAAAATGTCACCCAACATAACAGAAAATAAATCTTAAAGAAAACTATAACAGAGAACTAAAAAATATAAAGCAAGTCCTTACATTTAACAGCCAGAAAGAGCTGCTGGAAATGACTGTCTATTGTGAGGACAGAAGGTTCTTTGGGTCATTTCCTTAATATACAATGCACTAAAAGAAACAAATGGGATCGTCCTCATCTGGACGTCCTCACCTAAAGGAGCCGTTCATCCCTGGCATTGCGAAGGCAGTTAGGATATGTAATATGCACTATACGTATAGGGTAGTGACCGCCAATAACGGCAGCATTCACAAATAAGATTAGCAGGTCTTCCCTTTCTATGCTGAGTTTTAAGAAAGTCCCAGGAAAGATCATTATATGTTGAATATATTAGGGCATATTTATTATGCTTTTGCACCAAAACGACACTTTTATCCAAATATATGTGTACATGCTTTTTACACCTTTTGTTTTTTTTAGACAATTTTTTTGGACACCCTGTTTTTTTCCCCTCATGAAAGGGAACATGGCTTAGGGGAAAGTGGGCATCATGCAATGTGCCTGTACTCCAAAAAAGTACAGCAAAATTTGAGCACAACTGATGGCACATATGAAACTAACTAATAAATGGTGTGAACTTAGACCAAGTAGTTTAAACATGTGCTAGATTTATCACATACTTGGTGTATTCATCTGGCGCATTTTAAGTTTACCTAAGTATAACACAGTATTAATAAGTCTGCCTTATTATATCCTGTGGTCACTATAACTTGAGGGTCTACTGTTTTACGTAAGTGGAAGAGGATAAAAGGAAAATAATATACTTGGTATCAAGCATGGTTTAGAAGCATATGTTTACCTCTGAGCATTATTTTACCGTTTACATGTATAATTCATTCACATAAATAGTTGAGTAGTCTTGCAATAAATCAAATTATTTCCATTTTACTGATCCTGAAATAAAAGTTTTTGATTTCAATGCATTGAAAACTTCAACCCAACCCAAAAATCTCCTGTAAAGGGGGGCATAAAGAATTGGGGGTGTTTCAGTAGGACATCGCGGGGGCCCCGAAAGGGATTATCCAGCTTTTCAAATCCTTTGAACCACTTCCCACTGTTCTAAAATAGAAAATTAATTCACACTTAACACTCCCATCACCACCATTCCAGCACTCTCAAGGCGTGACCCCTTCCTATCCCTCACTGAGGGCGCATTTTTCATAATCCCCTACCCAATCTCTGTCTCTCAGTTATACCCTTATGTACGCATTGCCCCACAAAATCAGTGAGGGCTGCAGCATCATGTGCCCATGAACGGACATCATCGTGGGGCCGGAGGGGGACATTAGAGAGTTGGCAATGCTGAAATAGTGGTGATGAGATAACTATGGGTTAATTTTCTATTTTTGCACAGTTGGAGGTGAAGGTTTTTAAAAGTCTTAGAAAAAAACATTGATTATATAACACATTTTTCCAGCACATACAACAAGGAGAATTAAACATAATCTTTAACCCATTGTATTAAAATGGCTCAGTAACCCCGGGGTCAGTCTTCCCCCATTCTTAGTTTTTTAAAGCTTTAGGGTCCTTAACGTTCTAGGAAACCTGGACGATCGAAACGCTTTAGATCGGAGAAGACTAAATTATTAAGCCATTTTAGTACAATGGATTAAAGGTTACGTTTCGATGGTTTTCCTGTGAGTCCTGTGAAAACGTGCTACGTTGGATTTCTGTGTCTGCTTGCTATCCCACAAGCTGTCCATCTACTACATTTTATTGACATTTGCAGACCATTCATTTTAACTTGTGTGAGCTGCATCTACTTTTCTCTTTTTGACATTATAGTCTTTTTTTACTCACATTTATTTTTATTGTAAATTTAAATGGATTTCAGGCTAGGTGAACTTACCTAAAGTAGCGCTATAGGTAGAGATTCAGGGCGGCCATTTAGGTATAAGAACAATATACTGGTGCTTTTCTGCTTTCTGGCACTACATGGTTCTAAAATTTTAGCACAATATTTACTTTCATTGGTAATTATGGGGGATGTTTCAGTTTCCCGTCATTTTTTGGGGAGATTCTGTTTTTCCATGTTATGTGGAATTATGAACTCTAGTTATGCTCCTGATGCCATGTCTAAGCCGGTAAGAATGTTAGAGTGTGATAACTGCTTCTTTTTTGTTAAGGGAATGGTGTTTTATACTTTCACTAGATGACGAGTACTAATTCTATCTAATTAGGGTTTTTCTGTACACAGTAATGGCTTCTTCCAGAGGGCAAATGTGAAATAGCAGTGTTTAAATGTACAAAAGAGAGGAGATGTGGGACTTGCACATGTGCGGGGTAACAAAGGAGAGGAAATACAGGATGATTGGAAAAAGCTAGTATCTTAAAAGGGTTTTCTCGCTACAAACATCATATTTGTAATAATGGGAACAGTAAAAAAAACACTTTTTCAATTGGTTTGATTAACTAAATTTTTTAGTATAAAGATATAGCAAAAAGTGTTTGACAGAGAAATCTGCAGCCGGGGTTTGCCATGCCCCCCCTTTGTTTGATTGGGTGAGTGACATTCAGTTCAGCCTTTTTGGACATGCCCCCTGGATGGGACACCCCCATGATGGCTGCCTGAAATCTTGTTACTCCCCTCTGGCTGGGAAAATGAAAGTGAAACTAGCTGCCTAAACTTTTTTTTGTTGGTTGTTCTGTATAATAAAGTTCTCTTTGAGCTTTCTCTTGCCATCTCCCAGCCCTATGTAAGGATCTGGGGAATTTTGAAAACTCTAGCTGCTGTTTTACCTCCCACCCACATAACACAGCCTTATACAGTCTGGTCCCCCTATCTATATAACAGCCTTATACAGTCTAGTCCCCTCTACCTCCTGCCTGATAACAGAGGGGGGGGAAGTGAAATTTCCTACATTTTTTTCATCATTTAGGCGTATTTTTAACGTTTCATCTACAGGTGTTCTGGTATAAGGGGTGGGGCCTGGGAGGGAGGTTTTACGCTCTGCAGGCAGGAACTTACCATTTCAGGGGGCCGCAGAGCTGTGAAATCCTTCCCTTCCACAGCTCATACGAATGATGATTCACCATCTTCAGTGAGGAGAGATTGGGTACTGGGGGGGGTGGACCCACCCCTTTTATTTGAAGCTGTAAGAGATTTTAAACAGTCAAAGTCTGCGAAAGCTGGTGATGAGAAAACCCCTTTAAGCAACATCATTGGTAAATGGCCATAAGTAAAGGAGGATTGGCACCAAGAATGTTCTAAATATAAAGCCATTTATTTTAAAACCGCAAGTAGAAAATCCCAAAAAAACAAACGAAAGATGTTACAAGGGGACTCCCCCTTTTTCACACTTTTTTTGTTTGTGGCATTTTCTACTTGTCGTTGTTTTTCAATAAAGGCTTTATATCTTGCAACATTTTTTTGTGCCAATCCCCTTTACTTACTAACAAAGTGTGTGCGTGCATGGAACGCGGGTTTACCAAGTTGCCATGGATCAAACCCGTTTTCTGCCGAACAACGTTGTTGAGGTGAGCTGGGGTTTCGTTTGTTTCGTAAATGGCCAGTGACTGAAAATCATGACAAAACTCATCTAGTTGCCCATAGCAATCATAGCTCAGCTTTCATTTTCAAAACCTAAATGTAAAATGTGTTTAAGATGAATACTTTGCAGCATGAATAAGCATTTTATGAGTTGACATTTGTAAGAACAAGGTCCATTGTGACAAAACAGCAAAGCTGTCAGAAAACATTTTGTAGATGGGCTCCACATAGATACTATATTATATGTTGGGTGGAACCAGAGGAAAAGTGGGTCACCCAAGCGTTTCGAAGAGACAGTGATCAGGATTCGAGCCATGTATGAATGTAGTCCTAGAAAGTGGGACTACAGGTGCAACTAACAATGATATGGAATATCTTATGGACCAGACCACAAACCAGACCACAAAACAAAGTGGCGTAACATTTACACTGACTTGCAGGGGGGATTGAAAGAGGATGTATTCAGTGACAGGCTGGTGTTCAGCAATAAGGAACCTTTCATCCCCGTGGGAAGATCAATTGCCACAATGTTATGTGCTCTTATTAAGCACTTCAGGGACCAAAGTAAACATGTTGTGTGCAATGAGCAGATGCAAAGCCTATGGTTCCTTTTTTTTTTAAGAATACAATCATGGACCACTCCTATCTTGACATGTTAAAGTTTTTGGCTTATGCACAGATAGAGGAGGATCTGCTAAAGGTAGTCTATCAGCAGGATGATGTACCTCCACATTTCCATTGGATGTTTGCTGATAACTGAATTAAACTGTACCAGGATGTTGGCGCACCTGTGCAGAAGACAACAATTCACCAATGTTGTGCCGGTCCCCACAGCTGCCAGATCTAACACCCTGCAGCTCCTTTCTGTGGGGTAACATCAAGGACTTAAAGAACATGTCCAGGGCCATATCACTGTATAAAATACAGTAGTCCCTCAATTTACAAAGGACTCAGGATACAATATATTCAACACACAGTGGTTGTTCCTTGGACATTGTATCTTGAAATTACACTCACCATACAATGTCACAGACACTGTCACAGACACCGCCATTCTGCAGCACATGATTGCCTGGAAGATCCAACCAATATCAAGCACATTTCCCTTGTCAAACATCTGTACTATAGAAGGGCATGCAGTGATTGGTGGTCTAGTAGCACCTCTCTACAATACTGTGCATTATTCCATGTTCTGTACTGCTCTTTACACATGCCAGGATAAACTGCTCCTTTGGGCATCTCTTTCTGACTCTTATATTTAAGTTCTTGCTCCATCTTCATTTTGCATTATGTTGGGTTGACATTTTGGTGCTTTAGAACCAATTATCAGTTTCTCATTGAGTTAAGGTTTCAACATACAATGATTTCAACATACATTGGTTGTCCCAGAACCAATTAATATTGTATGTTGAGGGATCACTGTTTATACGTAAAGTAAAAAACTGCATAAGAATTTAATCCTCAGCCTGTTTTATCTCATGTTGAACCTTTCATTGCTTTCAACATTATTTGCTACATACTTTTATCCTCCTGTCAGTCCTCTTGTTCCCTCCTTCGTGAGGACTGACATGTCCTACTCCTTCATGTCCTCCCCATCTTGTATCCTATGTTCTTTTCTAAAAAATGACATTTTACACATCACTATAGGTGTCGACACTTTTATTCTGCACCTAACCTTAGATTGCTCCTTTGTGCCCTTTAATACCTTTACTTCATATGTTCTTGTCATTTGGACTCTTGCACCTGTAATATACTTTTTCTAATTTTATGTTCTGTTTTTTTTTATATGTTAAAAAGAGACAGATATAAAACAAAATGCAGTTTAAAATAAAAAAATAAATCACTCCTCAAGTACTAATCTGGAGGTGTCAATTGAACCGAATAGGCCCCAATGCAAAATCTTTAACAAGCCTTTAACCTGATATGTGCTGTTTGCCAAAGGAACCTTTGGGCACCCTTAGGGCTTGTCCCCACTGCAAGGTTTTCACCCGGTTTTACAGATGATTTTCGGTTTTGAAAACCGTCTGTAAACCGGGTGAAAACTTTTAACATTGACCTTAATGGAAAATCCGTGCAGCGGCCCCCACTGCATGGATTTTCTGCTGATGGATTCTTAGACCGCCGGTGGCCCGAAAAACATAGAACATGTTCATTTTTCCGCCCGGTTTTCGGCTGCAATACAGAGCAAATACTGGTCTGATAATCCGACTGGTATTTGGTCTTTGCTATGGGGAAGGGCCCTTAGGCTGCATCCACACGGCAGAGGATAAACTCCAGGTTAGATTCTAATTAGAATCCTTTCAGTATTTTTTTTGTCTTGTTTTATTTTGTGCCGTATTGCCACAGTTTTCAGATTTGGGGCACCCCATTCAATAGAACAATACTATAATCCGCCGTTATCTGATTTTTTTCAAAACTGTCGGTTTTCAAATCCAACTCAGAAAATCCAAGCTTTGTAGAGTACAAATCGAATTTTCTATTGAGGTCTATGGGGATTATTTTTGAGTCGGATTTTTGCGGATTCTAAATCCACTTAAAAATGCGACTGTAAACCAGTCACATGTAGACATAGCATTAGGCCCAGCCCTTCTGTGTACTATATCCTTATGAAGACTGGAGAATCAATCAGGAGTTTAGTTTTCAGCAATATGTATATTAGTTTTGTTACATGTTACAAATACTACTGTATGTTCACGGAACTTTTTCAATTCACTGGCTTAGCAATAAGGGATAATCTGTAATAAGCAATTCAAGCAATTCTTGCGGTATCATTAATAATTTCTGATAATGCTGTGATGACCTCATATATCGGTAAATTTCAGCATGCTGTGATTTTATGATGTATGCTTCAGAACAGCAAAATGACTTGTTCCCGAAAGACATGGGAGTATTATGCATCACAATTATGCACAATTATGCAGATTTCATCTTAAGCCATTTTTTGACCGGTTGTATGGTAACTGGTTCATTAAAATCATATTAAATTATGTGTCACTTGAAAAATTTAATTAAATCATCACCGCATATGGCAGAATATAATAAAAAGAGGCAATGTAATTTCCCCATCTAATTAAGCAAATTTCATTATTTTTTTTATATTTAAGATATATGGAGTTATCACATATGAAAATGGCATGACAAAATATGATTCATACATAACAAGGATGAAGTAAAGTAAAGAAAATATAAGCAACTGAAAAAAATTACATTATATAATAAGCAGTTGTAGCAGCAGAGTAATGACATACTGTATAATGTCCTGTAAACCAGACTGTACTGGTACAAGTCATCAGAATAAGTTTTATCTGAGACAAAAATGCAACCACAATGTCTTAAAAATGAGGAAAGAGTCTCAATTCTAAATTACCTGCTGTATCTTACAAAATGAAGATTTATCTTATAATTTTTTCTCAGTAGCAAACTTTGTCAAAGTACATTGTATGTTTGTTTGAGACCGAGACTGGCAGAAGAGTTACCAACATAAGCTGCTCTGTGGGACTTTGGCTGGCAGGTTATGCAAAAAAATCTTGGGCTAAACCACCATTTGGAGAAACTCGCTATGATATGTAGCAGAATTAATTTGGGAACATTTTCACCCCCCAAAATGAATTCTTTCACATATCACTAAACATTGTTTTGTCCTTTACCTTAAATTATTTTATTATTCTCTAATATTTCTTTATTTCAGTACAGCATGACATTTTACTCCTGATGTTTGTATAACTTAATGGGTATCTATAATGGTGGACAGTTCCATACCAACTGCTCCAACTATACTACAAAAATTACATGACTTTCTAACAGATTAGATGTTGTGGTCGCTTTGATAGCTGCCTCTAATTGGTTATCTCTAATCCTTATTGCTAATGGTGGGTGTCAGTTGTAAATAACAGCTGGCATCTGCTGCTTATGTGGTGGACTCAACATATGAGCCCATTCTATACAACCTTCATGCCACCATGACATAATAATACGTTATGTGGTGTTAAAGAGTAGTGATGAGCAATTGCGTCAACTATGGTCATCGGATCGATAGTCGATATCGTCAATTATCATGCCGATATCCGATAATAGATAATCGCCGATGACCATTAAAGTCTATGGGAGAGGAATAACACCTTCATTCTTATACCCAAACAGGGGAGGAGAAGCTGGAATTAACATCCACAACAGTAAACTGGATAGGTGCTACATCTTAGGCAAGACAATTAGGCAACAAGAGCCACAGAAAAAAACTGACAGACTATTCACTATCCCTGTCCTGTACCACAGCATGACCCTTAAACCTTCATGACCCACAAATTAAAAAGTGACAGAAGGCAGTATTACTTGAACGAACAATTTAGTTGCACTGCACATTGACTATCCCTGTCCTGGACCGCAGCATGACCCTTAAATCTACATGACCCACAGATTAAAAAGTGCCAGAAAAAGGAGTATTTGAACCACCATTTTAGTTGAACTGGACATTGACTATACCTGTCCTGGGACACTGCATGAGCCCCAAACCTGCATGACCCCCAGATTTAAAACGAGCCGGAAAAAGGAGTCTTTGAACCACCATTTTAGTTGAACTGGACATTGACTATCCCTGTCCGGGACTGCAGAATGACCCCAAAACCCGCGTGACCCACATGACGATGATGATGACGACATTTGTGGCCATGACTGGGAGGATGGGGAGGTAAGACTGCTGGATGCAGATTGCATTAACCACTGAAGAACAGATTGGTGACGCTGTTCATTACTGAGATTCACAGGGCCCTGACCCAGCGATGACAGGCCTGATGGTCCTGTAACCGACAATCTGCTGGCTTGCGTGTTGTCGCTAGCACTGGAAGGAGCACCTTCTCTCGTACCTCTACCTCCATGTCCTACACCCCTCTTTGCTCGCTTACCACCTGCATTTCGCTCCATGTTCAGAGAGATAAAAATTTAAGAAGGTATGGAAGAGTTTTTGACAGTCTCTTATTGAATGACGGCAAATCACAGCTATTCTTAAATCCCTCTAATTTCCTACAGCCAACTAGGATAGAAACTGAATTTTTCTAGCGAATACCTGTGAAATGCGGTCTGGTGGAAGAACCGTAAGACAAAATCAACAGTGTTCTTCCTTCAGTCCCAGGGATTTACAACTTCCCAGTAGGACTAGGAATTAATAGTTTTCAACAAACTATCATTCAAGTGCGCTATCTACGCCAAACTGATTCACCGAGCACAATAAAACTATTCCGAAGTTACACGGATGAGAAATTGCGTTTTTTGCTGCAATGACAAACGAGAACAGTTGATAGAAAATTTTTCTATCAGAATTGTCGTACAACGTGGCTATTTGAAAAATATTCAAAAGTTATACGGATAACAAACGGGGGATTTTGCACCAATGAAATACACCAACAGTAACTATAAAATTTCTGTATCCAGATTTAAGTACAAGGTGGCTATTTGAAAAAAACTGGGGCGAACCAAAATGCAATACAGCTATTTAAAAGTTATACGGATAAGAAAAGGTTGTTTTTGCACCAATGAAATACAACAGCAGTTACTACAAAATTTCTGTATTCAAATTTAAGTACAAGGTGACTCTTTGAACAAAACTGGGCCGCACCAAAGTGAAAAACAGCTATTTAAAAGTTATACGGATAATAAAAGGTGGGTTTTGCACCTATGAAATACACCTGCAGTTACTAGCAAATTTCTGTATCCTAATATAAGTACAAGGTGGCTCTTTGAACAAATCTGGGCTGCGCCAAAGTGAAAAACTGGTAAAAAAAAAGCCATTTCAATGCAGGTTCAAAGCAGAGTCTGGGCTGCACAATATACACTCTCCTTTCAAACGCCTGCCTGCCTGCCTGTGTTCTCCCGCACCTCCCCTTTCCCCCCCCCCCCCTGCGGCTGTACATCGCTAGATGCGTCTTTAAAAGTCTCTGTCTAACTAACTAAGAGCTGAAATTCTCTAATCTACTTATGTTCTAATGTTCACAACTAAAAGCATAGTTGTCTGTATGAATAAAGAGAACTGTGTCTCTGAGCTGAGCTGTATTGAGAGAGACCTAGCACATGTTCTGCTCCAGTGAGAGACACTGAAACACTGATGATGAACAGGAAACGCTGTTCTATGCAAAACTATGTCATTTTTCCAGCCAATGACAACCATACACATCACAGTCATGACGTCGCACACCCAGCTCACCCTGCTCTATGCTCTAAGCTGATTTGCTGGCCACCAAAATGACAGGAAGCGACAAAAATGGTGCAATAGTAATAGATTATGTGCAGATTCTCACCTAAAATATCGCGTGATCGGAAATTTCCGATCAACCTAAAAACTATGCCGATTTCAACTTTGTCGATTATAATCGCTCATCCCTATTAACGAGTTAAGTATACAACTCATTTGGATGTGACTATAGCTTTCTACTTAAAACTGAAATGTCACTCTCCAAAAAGTCTACATGTCGCACCAGTCATATCTTACTTACCTCACCCAGTTCCTATGGCACAACCCCATGTGAGGCTATGGCTCCAGCTGGCAGTTGAGTTTAGTTTCTAGGCAAATGTCCACCTTCTCCACTCTAGCACTGGCCCTGTCTTATGCCATGGTGTCAAGATGCCAAGACAAACAGCATTTGAAGATAATATCAGGCCCAGCATTATTAACTGAGGCTCTATTTTGTTAACTTTGTTCTTGACTCCTGAACTTGACATCGACCCAGTTTTTGGATTACACTCTTGTTTTGTCTTCTGGATATGTCACCTAGTTGCTGTGGTTCTACTCCTGGTATGAACTCTTGGCCTATCTATTGAAATATTAATTTTCCACTGTTGACCCTTAACTACATTCCTGACTTTGCTTCACTACTTGGCTACAGCACACTCATCTCTAAATGGTGGTTATTCAGGGAACTGTGAACTAGAATTCTGTCCAGGAAAGACAATATTGTGTTGTGTGGATAAGGGATGAAAAAGAAGACTCCTTCCACTCTGTACCCTAAGATTTGATTGCCTGGTATGAAATATAATACTGCAAATGAGCTGTCTTTTTAAGAAAAGCCTTTTCCACTGCAAAAAGGGTTTCTCTGTCTGACAAAGCTACTTGCTGTGAGTTTCTAAGAAAGAACTGTGTAGATTGTCTGATGGCTGTGTCAACTTAAATGGGAACCAGTCACATGACTTATGCTGCCCTTCCTATTTCCAAGGGTCTGTCACTTATTCTGTAATGTGCAGCAGTTACGGAGCATTTACTCTTCAGTTCTGGCAGTGAGCAGTCCGCTCTGACAGAGTTCACCACACTCTATGAGTTAGCGCTAGCCAGAGCTCTGTTCAATCCATCATTCATAAATAGAAGAAGTATGGCACAACTGCTAACCTAACAAGACATGGCCATCCACCTGAACTGACAGACTAGACAAGGAGAGCTCTAATTAGAAAAGCAGAAAAAAGGCCCAATTGTCACTCTGGAGAAACAGCAGAGATTCACAGCTTAAGTGGGAGAATCTGTCCACAGGATGACTATTAGTCGTTTACTCCACAAATACCCAAATTATGAAAGAAGGGCAAGAAGAAAGTCCTTTTTGTAAGCAAGCCATAGTAAATTCCATTTACTATGTATAAAACACAGCAAGCATGTGGAAGTAGGTACTCTGGTCAGATGAGATCGTAACTGCCAAATGCTATGTGTGTAGAAAAGCCAATATGGCTCAATATTCTAAACACACCATGGTGGTGGCAGCATCATGCTGTGGGGATGCTTTGCTTCAGTAGGGACTGAGAAACTGCTCAGAGTTGATGGGAAAATGAATGGAGCGAAATACAAGGCAATCCTGGAGGAAAATCTGTTACAAACTGTCAAAGACAACAACCCTAAACGTACAGCCACAGCTAAAATGGAATGGTTTACATCAAAGCATATTCATGTGTTAAAACGGCCCAGTCACAGTCCAGTCCTAAATCCCATTGAGAACCTGTGGCTTGACTTAGTGAGAGCAGCATAAGCTACAGTATGTGATGGGTTTCCTTTAAAATAACAGCTCAGTGAAATAACTCATTTAGAAGTCCCATACACAAGACTGACGATACTTAAGCTGTTGAATCAATCATATCATATAAATCACCATTATATATGCCCTTTATGTTGAGATGAGTAAGGTGATTTGGAAGCAAAATTTAAGGGGTTATCAATCAAGCCACAAAAAAAACTAATGGCTTTTTTAATCTATCTTTATCTACCAATGTTTTTTTTCTGTGCTAGTTTGTGCTTTTCCAAAGCTGTTTAAAGGCGTGTTCACACGGCGGCTTTGGGCGCGGTTTTGGCCGCGGGTTCCGACGCGGTTTCCGTGG
Organism: Phyllomedusa bahiana; assembly: GCA_025379985.1. Classification (NCBI taxonomy): domain Eukaryota; kingdom Metazoa; phylum Chordata; class Amphibia; order Anura; family Hylidae; genus Phyllomedusa; species Phyllomedusa bahiana. The sequence goes on along the minus strand of JAODAL010011865.1, from coordinate 80,797 downwards.
CCAAAACTGCACCCAAATCGCGCCCAGTTTATTAACATGGTTTCCTATGGGAAACCGCTTTAATAAAAACACGCCGCGGGATTGCCGCGCCTGTTGGAGAACTCTCCTGTCAATTCTTGACATGGAGTTCTCAGCACAGTGGCCACGTGGTGTTGCCGCGGGGTCTCTGCAGGTGTCGCCGCTGGTGGTGCGCGGCTGGGTCGCAGCTCGCGGTGCGGTTTGCCCCCTCCCTATTAATTTGCATGGGGACAAACCCTCTCCGCAAGCCGCGCCCCAAGCCACGCCCCACCCGTGCCAAGACCACGCCCAGCGCCCGCGCCGCAAACCCGCGTCGGGAGACGAGGTTTGTCATCGGGAACAGTGGCGAAAGCCGCGGCCGAACCCGCGGCCAAACCCGTCGTGTGAACGGGGCCTTAGCCGCCTTTCTCTGCAGCTGAGCAGCAACATTTCTGTTCAATTGTTGTTTCCTTTTGCTCAGTAAAACTACAAACTTCAAGTTCTTCTTTTGTGCTTTCTCTATCTTCCTCCGTCCCAACCTAAGTCACAGTGCTCGCCCCCCATTTCCTTCTTCATGTTAAATGTCTGGGAAGCAGGTCCAAAGGGGTGTGGCATCATTGGCTGACCTGCAAAAACCACACCCATTTGGTCACCTGATCTTCTAAACTCCACACAGAGCTATTTCCTGTGTGTCCATACATACAGAGCTACTGAGCTTTTAGTCATCAAACAGTGGCTGTAGAACAGCAGGAAGGCCACTGAAAATCTAATGAAGGTACATTATAAACTTGCCTTAATATGGCAGAGATATTATTTAGAACATACTTTTTTCACAGCATAACCTCCTTTAAGTGCACTGTACATAGTATCCATTTGATACACTAAAGATTTCCAATATTCTGCTATTTCAGAGGTTCTGTTTATTAACCACTCCACATCTGAAGACTTAATGCTTATTTTCAGTGTTTTTAAGGGAAGCATACCGCAGACACTGTATAATCTGATGAATGCTAAAGACCTTTTAAGCTTTACATTGTAACAGGTTGGAATGATTACATTACCAACTAACAAGAAGACAATTTCATTACACAACGTCTAAATTTGATCAAAAGCTGAATACGTCGAAGAAAGGCAATTTGTAGCATTTGATTTCAGGTTCTCTGCCAACTGAAGCCTTTTAGTGTTGGTTCTAGCTCTCAGTGAACTGGCTAAAGGGATGTTTTGCTTAATGAGATTGTCTGCTTAGATCAGTTACCTTCTGATCTTTTAATTAAATAAAAATCGAGGGAGCTTAACAGAATGAACAGCTCAATAATTTTCTCTTTCTCCTTCATCAGCCAATTAAACTCATACACTGTATCTTATATGTCTATTAGATTCTAATCTAATACGAGATATCTGCTGTATCAATTGAATTCTTATAACTCATTATGTTAATGATGTAATAACATCTTTCACTGACAAAGCAAACTTTATTTTTTGGCACTACCTTTATTTGATTGTCCATTCCTCCTACATGGTGGCAAATTGTGTTTTGTTTTCAGGGGGTATAGACTAACAACCACAAAACCTAATACAAGATCCTTCACATAATGATATTCACAGTAATCCTAAAAACAGTGCAGCCCCCATGTTACTACATACTAAGGGAGACATGTATGACAATAGACAGGGCAAAGGGAGTTTTTACATTTGGTTTTTAGTGTAAAATATGCCTGAATCCATGAAAGTGGTTTTTGTGCACTCATAAATGGCGTCTAACGTTCGATGATAGTGCTTACTGATGCACCAAACATGTGTAAAGGCTATAGATAGGCTAGGAATAAAAGAAAAGTCATTAGAATAGCATGTCGGTGAATAGATGCTATGGTATTGATCTTGCTTGGTGATTCACAGGTTCCAGGAAGAACTGTGCTGTGCTGGCTCTTGCCGTATGGAGAATAAGAGAGAGCAGCAAAAATAAATTTCAATTTCACATTACCATATGATAAAAATGTATTTAATTTAATGTAGTAAAAAATAAAAGTCTGAACATTTTGTTTTTAACATAATTCAGAAAAATATAGGTCAGTGGGTTATTTAATTAAAAATTAATTTTAGATTCTATTTTTAAATATATTTTATAGGAGATATTTTAATATTTTTGAGATATATTTTTAAATTAATTGTATAGGATAAAAAATAATTGATATAATTTAATTTTATACACTTTGATAATTATCAGAAATTGATTTTTATGATTGTACTGGTGTAAGTTGAGAAATAATGGACTATTTTGCCCTAATAGCAAATCTAGCTCCACTTCGACCCCTCAGGCTCAGGCAGACCACGATGAAATAGGTCTATTCGAGCAGTAATGCGCCTAGTTTTGCCGAACCTCATTCATATATGTGTCTAATATTACAAGTGCGGTGTGACACGCCCCCAGAACGTCCCCAAATGCCCCGTCATGTTAGGCGCATTAAAAAGTGTCGAGTCTTATGAACAATGCGCCTAACACATTCAATAGGTGTATTAGACATCATAGACTGCTCACTTTGGTGCATTTTACACCAGAAAAGGGTGAAAAACCCGATCATACGTGTCTTACCTACTCTCCTACTGTAATAGGTTAGGGTTGGGGTTGGAGTAGGGTTATATAAAATTGATTTACTATGATTTTTAATATAATTAGAGTATATATTGTGCTGACCCACATTCATATATATGTCTAATAGTTCGAATGTGGTGTGACACGCCTCCATAACAGGTCCAGAACGCCCCCCACATGTTTGGCGCATTAAAAGGTGTCGGTTCTGTCCAAGAATGCATCAAACATGTTCATTTGATGCACCAAACATCGCACAATGCTAACTTTGGTGCATTTTATGTAAGAAAAGGGTGAAAAACCCTTTTATTCACATCTCCCTAAATGCCTGTCACAGCTACGGTTGTCACAAAGCTGGTAATAGTAATAATTGTAGGTGTTTTGGAAGCAACAATTGATTGGGCAACTGTTCCTTAGTAATTGTGCAGACATTTGTACCTTTTGAGCGAGGCAACTACTAATGTAAATCGGACTGCTGGTGGGTATTATCAGACTCAGACTGGCCCATAAAGGGAACCCTCGGTGGGTTTTTTTGGGCACGGAGGGCCCATGAGCATTGCAGGCCTGGGCTGTGTTTCAGGCAGATGGAGGCAGCAAGCAATAGTCATGTGCAATCATGTACAGTAGATGTTAGTTGAGCCCAAGAACTTCATCCATTGATGGACCCTAAGAATAAACTCCACTGGTGGTCTCCAGGTACCTCAGTCAGACACTGCATGTATCTGCAGACTGACATTGTTATGTGGGGCATCTGTGGCTCTAACTGTCATATAGGGACTATCTGTAGACTGCCATTATTATATGGGACATTTGTGGCTCTCACTGTTACATGGTCGGCATCTATTGTCTGTCACTGTTTTGTCAGACCAGCTGTGGGCTGTGAATAAAATTCCAAAAGTAGAAGGAGGAAGTTACATGTGATGTCATTTTATACAACAAACAAATCTGCCATAACATTTTGCAGCAGATTTGTACTGTAAAATAACGCCACATCATAAAGAATCCAATCATTTTTAATGAGATTGTTCAATGTCCTATAAATAACAGAAAACATTTTAATGATGTGAAACTTTTCCAAGCACAGTGTGTTCAACTTCAACATCTTCATTCTACCCACACTCTACAAGTCTCCTGGAGTTTTTTGATAGAGAAGGCGACAACTCTAGTCATAGCCTTAAGGTAAACCATTTAGAGATCTGTAGCCTTAAGCCCTGTTGTTAAACCTTCCATCACTAGTGTCCCTATAACAGAGTCAGCTAGGAATAGCAGAGCTGAAAGGGCAGTCAATGTTGTAGAATCCCTCACAGCCTGAACAGAAAGTGAGAGACTGAAGCTGGCTGTAAAGAGCAGCCTCTGTGAAAGACTGATGAGAAAACCCCTTTACCATCTATAGTCATCAAAAGTAAGTAAATAAATTACAAAGATAACACACAGGGGGACATGTATAAAGATCGGCGCCTCTGTTTTCACGTTTTTTTCCATGAAAACTGCACCTGATGTATGTCGGTGCCGAAGTGCACTCATACATGTGGGGAAAACTTCGAAGCCTCTGACAGACAGACCACATTGAAATTGGTCTGCCTGTCGGAGCTTTAATACGTCCCACCCCAGAACGCCCACAGCACGCCCCTTCATGTTAGGTACACTAGAAATTGGCGAAGCTTTCGCCTAATGCACCTAACAAATAGGGGAGGTGCATCCGTCAGCAGAGCCGGCACAGAGAGGCACATTATACGCCAGAAAACCGGCAAAAACGCCGATCATACATGGCCCCCACAGTGTTATTTTTTTCATTTACCAATATTGTGTTACAAGTCATTGAATTGCAACAATTTTAAAAACACATTTCGTATAGCATTTGAGGGTTTCCCTAAAAATACAAAATGTGAGAAAAAGAAAGCTTATATGTTTTCTACACTTTTAGTAACAGTATTTCATATTTTTTCTTAACAGTATAGCTACTGTAAATGATATTGTAAATGTCTTGAGTGAAGCAAAAATCATTGCTCTGAACATTGCCTGAAAAACTGAGGTCTCTAGTTCAGTCGACATATCTGGAAGGGCTTGGGTTACCAGCTGAGAACACAGCTGTTATTGTCAGATGCAAGGCACCATGGGTAATATCAAACACTTCTGTTTCTTCAAGAAACATGACAAATGTCCCCTCTCACCATTTAAAAGTTTCACAAAATAAATCACACTATTTTAAAAGAGATAACAATTATATTCTGCAGTGATTGTTAACAACATATGTTTTATGTAATGTTCTTATATATGGTGAAGGAAATAATTATTTTATCCCTTGCTTTGCCCACTGACAAAGACATGAACAGTCTATAATTTTAAGGGTAGGTTAATTTTAACATTGAGAGAGAGAATATTCAAAATCAAATCCAGAAAATCACATTGAATACATTTTATAATTTTTTTTGCCTTTTGCAGTGGGAAATAAGTATTTGATCCCTCTGGCAAACAAGACTTAATACTTGGTGGCAAAACCCTTGTTGGCAAGAACAGCAGTCTGACGGTTTTTGTAGTTGATGATGAGGTTTACACACATGTCATGAAGCATTTTGGTCCACTTCTCTTTGCAGATCATCTCTAAATAATTAAGATTTTGAGGCTGTCGCTTGGCAACTTGGAGCTTCAACTCTTTCCATAAGTTTTCTATGGGATTAAAGTCTGAAGTCTAGCTAGGCCACTCCATGACCTTAATGTACTTCTTTTTGAGCCCCTCCTTTGTTGCCTTGGCTGTATGTTTTGGGTCATTGTCTTGCTGGAATACCCAGCCATGACCCATTTTTAATGTCCTGGTGGAGGGAAGGAGGTTGTCACTCAGGATTTTACATTACATTGATGCGGTGAAGTAGTCCTGTGCCGTTATCAGAGAAACACCCACAAAACATAATGTTTCCACCTCCATGCTTGACAGTGGGAAAAGTGTTCTTTGGGTCATAGGCAGCATTTCTCTTCCTCAACACATGGCAAGTTGAGTTAATGCTGAAGAGCCCAATTTTTGTCTCATCTGACCACAGCACCTTCTCCCAATCACTCACAGAATCATCCAGGTGTTTATTGGCAAACTTCAGATGGGCCTGCACATGGGCCTTCTTGAGCAGGGGGACCTTGTGGGCACTGCAGGATTTTAAACCATTACAGCGTAATGTGTTACCAATGGTTTTCTTGATGACTGTGGTTCCTGCTGCCTTGAGATTATTAACAAGTTTCAGGCTGATCTATCACTTTCCTCATGATCAAGGATACCCCATGAGGTGAGATTTTGCATGGTGCCCCAGATCAATGTCGATTGACAGTCATTTTGTATTTCTTCTTATTATTTTCTTACTATTGCACCAACAGTTGTCTCTTTCTCACCCAGCGTCTTACTTCTGGTTTTGTAGCCCATTCAAGCTTTGTGCAGGTCTATGATCTTGTCCCTGACATCCTGAGAAAGCTCTTTGGTCTTGCCCATGTTGTAGAGGTTAGAGTCTGACTGATTAATTGAGTCTGTGGACAGGAGTCTTTTATAGAGGTGACTATTTAAGAGTTGTCTTTAATGCAGGTAACAAGTTGATTAGGAGCGTCTAACTGGTCTGTAGGAGCCAGAACTCTTGATGTTTGGTAGGAAATCAAATACTTATTTCTCTCAGCAAAATGCAAATACATTTATACAATGTGATTTTGTGGATTTCATGTTGGATATTTAATCTCTCAATGTTACCCTTAAAATTATAGACTGTTCATGTCTTTGTCAGTAGGGAAACTTACACAATCAGCAAGGGATCAAATAATTATTTTCTTCACTGTACCTCACATTTACAACAGGAGCAATTAGGTTAATAAGATGCAAATTCATGTTTTCCTACAGCTAATGTCTGTACAGGCAAATCCCAGAATTACAAACATCTGATTTACTTGAACATAAAGGGGTTGTCTCACTATGCTGTTTTCACAAAGCCACAGCCAGCTTCAGACTCATACTTCCTCGTTGGGCATGGGTGTTTCTATAGCAGTGATTAGCATATCAACTCTTCTGTTCCTAGCTATTCATATTACAGTGCAGGAGGTTTATAATCTGTAGCGCACAAAGCTACAGAGCTCTACGGGTTAAATCTTGTCATTAACTTAGGTAAACAAGCTCCTGTGCTAGAAATAAGACTCAGCAGGGAGTGACTCACCATGGTTGGACAGCAGCTTGGATCAATCAAGAGCAGAGAGATGTGATCAATAACCAAGGGTAACTTGTGTACACTAACAGCAGATAAAGTCTTCTTTATCTCATGAACAAAGCAAAATCAAAACAGCAACCTACTTGGAAATAGTCTTCATTTACCTTTCACTACATGTTGAAAGCTAATGACTGTGGTGAAAAAAACAGATAGTGAGAAAAAACATACATATATGTCTTTATATAGTGTATGAAAATTTCTGACATGAAATCAGAATAAACCTTACCTGTTTTAGGTCAATTAGGATTAACACAATTATTTATATTTGCCAAATGCCAGAATAATGATAGATAGATCATTTTTAAGGCATTTTTATCACTTTCTGCAAAGTCAAAAGTTTACATACATTTCATTAGTATTTGGTAGCATTGCTATCCTTTCACAAGCTTCTCACAATAGTTGGTAGGAATTTTGGCCCATTCCTCCTGACAGAACCAGTGTAACTCAGCGATGTTTGTAGGTCGCCTTGCTCGCACCTGCCTTTTCAGCTTTTCCATACATTTTCAATAGGACTGAGATCAGGGCTTTGTGATGGCCACTCTAAAACATTGACTTGGTTATCCTTAAGCAACTTTGTAACCAGTTTGGTAATATGCCTCAGGTCATTGTCCATTTGGAAGACCCATTTCCACCCAAGCTTTAACTTCCTGGCTGATGTCTTGAGTTGCTGCTTCAGTATTGATACATAAATTTATTTCATCATGATGCCATTTATTTTGTGAAATGCACTAGTCCCTCCTGCAGCAAAACAACCCAACAACATACTGCTGCCAACTTTGTGTTTCATAGTTGGGATGGTGTTTTTTGGCTTCCAAGCTTCTCCCTTTTTCCTCCAAACGTAACAATGGTCATTATGGTCAAACAGTTAAATTTTAGTTTCGTCAGACCACAGGACATGTCTCCAAAAATGTAGGTCTTTGTTCCTGTGTGCATTTGCAAAACAGGCTATTATATTTTTCTTTTGGAGTAATGGCTACTTCCTGGGATAATTATCCCTGTGGATAATGACACAATGTTACCAGCTTCCTCTGGCATCTTCACAAGGTCTATTACTTTTGTTCTTGGGTTAATATGCACATGTCGGACTAAAGCACGTTCATCTGAGACACTGAACCTGTCTCCTTCCTGAGCGGTATGATGGCTGAACATTCCCATCTTGTTTGTACTTGCGTATAATTGTTTGTACAGATAAATGAGGCATTTTAGGTTATCTGGAAATTGCACCAAAGGATGATCTAGACTTGTGCAAGTCCACAATTCCCTTCCTGATACCTTGGCTGATTTCTTCAGACATTCCCATGATGTTTCACACAGAAACTGTATGTTTCTGGTGTGCTTTAAAAAAAACATCCACAGATGTATCTCCGAGTCTCAGATGTTGCCAATAAACCTATCAGAAGCCTCCAAAGACATGACATCATCATATGGGCTGTCCCACAATTGTTTAAAGGCTTAGCAATCCTAGTGTATGTAAACTTTTTGCTTTGCAGAAAGTCATAAAAATGTCTTACAAATGCGGTCTCTCTCATTATTCTGGCATCTGGCAAATATAAATAATTTTGGTAATCCTAATTGACCTAAAACAGGTAAGGTTTATTCTGATTTCATGTCAGATAGTGAGAAAAACAGGCATATGTGTCTTTTTATATAGTATATGTAAACTTCTGGTTTCAACTGTATGTGGTGTTACTCTGAGACAAAATCTGTGCACAAGCACTTAATGGCAAACTAAGGGCGACATGTATGAAAACTGTCTAGGTCTAAAATTTACTTTGTTGTCCATAACAACCAATCAGAGCTCCCCTTCCATTTCATATAGTGCTCTGGAAAAATGAGAGGGGCACTCTGATTGGTTGCTATGGGCAACAAAGTGAGTTTTAGACATAGATAGTTTTCATACATGTGGCCCTAAAAGGCTATGTTCACACGGGTTAAATTGGGGCACATTTCTCCACGTACTTCACGGCGTACTGCGCTCAAATATGAGCGAAATGCGCCGCAGTCATTACGGTAATCCACAGTTCTCATAGAGAACTATGGATTATGCCTCCTCTCCCCGGGCGTACAATACGATGCGCGGGGAGATAAGTGACATGTCAATTACTAGCGGCGGATACGTGCCGCTAGTAATGAATGTCTATGGGGCCGGCGGGCGCCAGTTTCCGAAGTCCCGGCATAATTGCCGTGTGAACTTAGCCAAAGAGAGCAATTCAGTTGCCACTTTTTCTAAATATTTAATTACCAATGGTAAATTCATAGCTATCCAGCATTCTGCATTTGTATTTGTGTATGAAATTTGGCAGAAATACTGAAACCACCATTGAGGTACGAATCCTGCATATTTCTTGTTGACTTAATTAACTTGATTTTTAAAAGAAATATTTCGCATAAACACCAGCTAACACTGCACTAACAAACTTGAATTGCCATTCTATTTTAATAAGACTATTCAAACTCCTGCGTGTAACTTGCTATTTTGTGCAATCTAATAAAATGTAATGAAGCATATTTAATATACCGTTTTCTAAAAGACATTTGCTATATAAAAGAAATAGAATTCTTATACTTTTGATGTTTTATTATGTTTTTGGAGAGCCGTGCCGGTGTTCAGGAAGAGATAATAGTAAAGCCTTAGGATTCTGTTTAAGAATCGGGTTGGTATTTTATCTTCTTTTGCATGGTTTTGGGGGATGGTTCTGTCCATGGATTGCGGATTCGCCCGTCCCCCGTAACCACTGAATTGCACACCTTCTGTCCGAAAACCAGGCAGAAGATTGTGTATGTTCCAAGTTCTTCAGAACAGCAGCAGCTGAAAATCCATCCAGCTCAAAATCCATTCAGTGTAGACAACGGATTTTCTATTAATGTCTATGGAGATGGTTTCTTGTCAGTTTTCAGACGGTTTCCAAACCCGCAAACCGTCTGCAAATCTGACCAAGAAACTATGCCGTCTGGATGGACCCTTAGGCCATGTTCACACGGCTTAAAATCGGACGTATTTCAATCAAATTCCGTGCCGGAGTGCGAAAATTACGGCTGGAATACGTCCCAGTCATTACGGTAATCCACAGTTCTCAGAGAACTATGGATTATGTCTCCTCTCCCTGCTCGGCAAATACGCCGAGGGGGGGAGATAAGCGACATGTGAATTACCATGGCGTATACGCGCCGCTTTGGGAATGAAAGTGTATGGGCCGGCGAGGTGCTGGCCTCCCGCTCCCGCCCCGCCCCTGTCCCCACGCTGTAATTGCGGGGCATAACCCAGCCTTAGGTTAAGGTGTCATGATTTACTCATTTAAGAAGTTTAAACCATGTCCTGATCTCTTTTTCAGTGTAATAATATTACAAGTTACGTCTTCCACTCTTGGGTTCTTAGTTCAGAGATTGTTTTGTCACATTTGGAGTTTTAAATGATTTTTTTTACCTAAGGGTAAGTTCACATATATTGGAAATGACACCGATTTCAACACTAGTTCCTTGATCAAATCCATGTCAATTCTAATAACACTTCAAATACCATTCATGTAAATAAGGTTTCCATAACATACCTTGCCCTCTTCCAGATCAAAATTGCAGGAGAACAGGCTAAAGCAGATGTATTTTTTAATCTTACTGTAGCTACTAAAGATATATGTTGTAATATTTTAGATGTAGATGAGATCAGGCTTTTGTGCAATTGTCTACAATATAAAAACTATATAGGTCAAGACAAGAAGACACAGCTTTACATGTCACATAGGAATGTTAGGCTTGCTTGATTACTAATTCATCTCAAATACTGTTTTCACATCAATATTAGCTAAGGTCAAAAGCAACAACTATTGAGTGCCGTTCACAAAGCTGTCTTATCAAGATTTTATAAGACATTAATTAGATTGGAGACATGACATACTATATGGTACTCAATTGTTTCTATAAAGGCTAGATAACAAAACAGAGAATACAGAAATTTCTATTATCTTTAGGAAAGGTGAGCAGTCGGTGCCTTAAAACTTTTCCTTTCCATTAAAAGGCATAAACTGCTTGTGTTGTTTACAGCTATAAATGAAAGTCCATGGCAAAAGGTGTCTGAATGATATGACATAAAATGCAATTACCTTTCTTTATTCTTTGTGGTTGTCTCATCTTTTAATATCCTCTCTGAGGGTCGGCTCATAGCTTGCTACAAGCAGGCCACAGAAAACGAGGAGATAGGTACATATTCCTCATTCATGTCTATGGGAGTTCCAACTATCGCCACGCAAGTGTCAATAACAGAAGTCAATAACAGAGAGCTGTGCAAGCGCAACCATGACCTCGTTCTCTGAGGTCAGCTCATAGCCATGTGAGAAAGCCTTAGAGAGAGTATAACGCAATGGGGCAACTCTTTTAAGTTTTAAACAAAACCTGACAGTGATATCCAGCCTCATTGCAGATTATCAACCAAGAACTAATTTTTTAATCTGCAAAGAAAAATCTTTGGAATAAAAATGTAAACTCTTCAAGTCCTTCTTACTCTGGACACTATGGATTTTCATATTTAAACCATAAGTGATCCCAAATTTTAATTAAGGACTAAGAACCATCTTCCATAAAGGCTTCCGGTTTTGTGGGTTGAGCCTATTTTCTACTTGGCACCAAGTAAACTATAGCCTTAGACCATGACAAGCTATGTTACTTGCCAGTAGATGTTCAGCTTCTCCCCATGGTTGCTCAGATTGCACAGGTGTGCAGATGCACGGAAAACCGGGAACTCCGCCGGCACACTATAATCAGGTAAGTCAAGGAAACCAGCATCCGCATACAATAGGCTGTTAGCTGTCAGATAGTTGAGACGGTACGTGCATATTTGGTTAAAATCTCATATCTTTAATAGAAATCATCTTTAAAAACTTACATGAAAAGTTGTATATATACAAGTCCACGGCATAAAGGTCACAACCACCATTAACGGGATCTGCACTTAGTCATGCCTGTGTTTGTTCAGACCAAACACAGGCATGACTAAGTGCAGATCCCGTTAATGGTGGTTGTGAACTTTATGCCGTGGACTTGTATATATACAACTTTTCATGTAAGTTTTTAAAGATGATTTCTATTAAAGATATGAGATTTTAACCATATATGCACGTACCGTCTGAACTATCTGACAGATAACAGCCTATTAAATGCGGATGCTGGTTTCCTTGACTTACATGACAAGCTATGTTTACACCTTTTTTTTTGTATATGTTGTCAATGTACATCAGGAGCATTTCCAGACTTATACCTTTTGTAAATGCCATGTCAGTCATACATCAGTTATCAATTTAAAACTGCAATCACTAGACATTTAATGTGCTGTACTCTTGATAACACACTGGGACATTTATCAAGGACAGGGCACAACTTGTGCCAAAAATAATGGCACACCTGTTTTATACCACATTTATTATGTGTTTTAGACAGTTTTTAGACACTTCTGTGCATCATCCTGCCAAAGGGCAAGACCTTAGTAAAAAGGCATGGTAATGGGGCATGGGTTACTGTGCAACACCGACCATATGCCGAAATTGTGGCGAATTTAAATGCATAACGTAAGCCAACTTGTAAAAGCTGTGAAGTGAGACTACACAGTTCTATCATGCACCAGATTTATCGACACTTTGATAAATGTGGCAATCATACTCTAAGCTCACACTGTCTTAGAGTTAGACAGCATTGATAAATTTTCACCATTGTATTCTATCAAAATGTCTAATATGATGTGGGAAAAACTTATTACCATTTTACATAATTCACAGTTTTTAAAAGTGTAGTGGAAGGTCAACTACTTGACCAGTAAATGGATTTGGATGTGGAATTCAACACAAATTCAGTGTCCAAATCTGGTCATAATCTGTAACCCATGATAAGGCCTCGTTCACACGGCTTATTTGTCCGCGGATTGGCGCCGTACTCCGCGCCGGATTTGCGCTGCAGTACGGCTCCAATCCGTCGAGTAATAAACGGTAATCCACAGTTCTCATAGAGAACAGTGGATTCCGTCTCTCCTCCCCGCTCGGCGAATCCGCCGCGGGGGAGAAAGTGACATGCACATTATTTACGGCGCGGACGCGCCGTAGATAATGACAGTCTATGGGGCCGGGGGAGCGGCGCCCCCGCCGCGCTCTGGCCCCCGCCCCCGTCCCGCCCCTTATTCATGCCGGATTTGCGAGCGCAATCCGGCTCACAAATCCGTCGTGAATAAGCCGTGTGAACACGGCCTAAGAGTGGAAAATGTTTATGCCAGTGCAAATGACACAGGATTTCCTGGTGCAGATTTTAAAGGTGTCATGATAGCTTGAAATCCAAGCAGATTCTGCATCAGTCAGCTGAGAAGCGCATTTGCCTCATTGAAATGGGGCTAAACCACATAACAACCAATGGCTATATTTTTACAGTCCACGGACTTTAGACACCGGTTCACAATGTTTCCAGTTTTGGAACGACCTGGCATTTCCTTGCTGCACTGTTACACTCATCTCTCCCACCGCCACTTTGTCCTGGTGTAGAAAAGGTGACATTATTTTAGCCAGAGTAAAAGCAAACTGCAGTGATGTATATTGTGACAAAGCAACTTGCAGTCATACATGTGCCATGGGCCACATGTATGAAAACTGTCTAGGTCTAAAACTCACTTTGTTGCCCATAGCAACCAATCCGAGCCCCCCTTTTATTTTTCAGAGCACTATATGAAATGAAAGGGGCGCTCTGATTGGTTGTTATTGGCAACAAAGTGAGTTTTAGACCTAGACAGTTTTCATACATGTGGCCCTTAATTTTTAAAATGTCAAGAGATTTTGAACATGAACCTTTACACGTTAAAGGGGTTTTGCCACGATGTAAAGTTGACGTGGGATCCTCCAAAATGGGTATTTAATCACTTTTCTAAATATATGTCATTAAAAAAAGTGAAGCCTCTGAGAGCTACAGCATTGCTCAGTCCCCCTTAGTTTCCTGACAATTTACATTAGACAAGACCAGGAGCTGACAGGAGCTGATCTGGCCTTGCTTGCATGTTTGCACTTCTTATCTGATGACAGTGAACATGATCCAGTTTGCAAGGGACTGTGGAGAAAGACCTTTTTCTTTTGTATAGAAAATCCACTGGTTGTAATGTGATTATTTGAGTAAACATTGTACAGGATCCCTGCTTCCTGGCTCAGCCACTCCCCTCCCTGTGACGCGCGATCCTATGTTTATCTCTCCTTGCAGATCAATACGATAAGCACCCACGTCTAATACGTTGCAAAACCCTTTACGTCATTTCCATTGTAGAGTTGTTCAATAAGGACACACTAAACAGGCTAGTTTGATTATTATTTCATGCTTCATGTGTGGTCCAATATAAACAATGGTAAGTTTCTCAGAACAATTAAAACTGTGCCACTACCCATTGTATGCTGTATCAATGTCAGTGGATTATCTTTGGACTATTTATTATGTTATAACAAACCTAAAAATAATTGAACTCAGTAAATGTAAATGTTCTTTGTTATTTTATCTGTGTTTATATTTTCATAGAAAATCAATAAGAACAGAACATGAAAAACACACATACGCTTTAATGAACAATTTAATATAAAAAATCAAACTTTTTTTTTCTCAACACCCTGATAGTGCTCCATAGACGCCGGCCCTAACATATTTTAGCAGTGACTTTGCTAATGAAAATCAATGCCAGCCTGAGGCTGCATGAATTTAGTAAAGTGCTTCACACACGACACAACATGAATATGACTTTATACAATGCCGTGTCCCAGCTGCTATGATTTCCATTCACAGCAAACCTTTCAAACTGCATCAGGATGTGACATTTCAGAGAACGGACCTTCCTCCCTCCATAAATCACGGGTTCCAAAGCACAATTTACGCTGTCACATATACTGGAGAAGAGTGATGTACTTGTGTATATGTCTAAAATAAACAGTGGGCAGAAGTACGTCATGACATGCTGTGCTGTACATACAGTAATACAATTACACCTATTTTAGAAAGATTGAAGGGCTTGTCTGTTTCAGCAAACCCAATTATTTTGCTATCTCCTTTTAATATAATCCTGAGTACTAGAGCCCTTCTTTCCTGTTTCTGAGTCTCCTGTTGAAGACTGGCATCTACTAGTTGAGGGTGACTACAAAGTATCTTGTTGGACTATTAGAATACCCATTCATTCATACACTACAATGGCAGCATATAGATTACATTATGAACTATGCAATGCTTCATTTCTCCTCTGGTGGCACTGCATGGAAAGTTAACATCTGTTGCAGGGTTCTTCTACGGATAACAGATGACGACTAGCAGGGGTCCTAGCAACACACCTTTTGATAAGCTTTCCAAAGCAATCTACCCATCTCGATTCTTAACGCCTTACTAACATTCAGTGTGTACGGAAAGTATTCAGACCCCTTTAAATCTTTCATTCTTTGTTTCATTGCAGCCATTTGGTAAGATCAAAAAAGTTCCTTTTTTGTTCATTAATGTACACTCTGCCCCCATCTTGAAAGAAAAAAAAACTGAAATGTAGATATTTTTGCAAATTTATTAAACAAGAAAAACTGAAATATCACACGGTCCAAAGTATTCAGACTCTTTGCTCAGTACTGAGTAGAAGCACACTTTTGAGATAGTACAGCTATGAGTCTTCTTGGGAATGATGCAACAAGATTTTCACACCTGGATTTGGGGATCCTCTGCCATTCTGCCTTGCAGATCCTCTCCAGTTCCCTCAGGTTGGATAGTGAACGTTGGTGAAGAGATGTTATATTGGGTTTAGGTCAGGGCTTTGGCTGGGCCAGTCAAGAATGGTCACAGAGTTGTTCTGAAGCCACTGCATTGTTATTTTAGCTGTGTGCTCGGGGTCATTTTCTTGTTGGAAGAAGAACCTTTGGCCCAGTCTGAGGTCCAGAGCACTCTGGAAGAGGTTTTTTTATCCAGGATATCTCTGCACTTGGCCGCATTCACCTTTCCTTCAATTGCAACCAGTCGTCCTGTCCCTGCAGCTGAAAAACACCCCATAGCATGATGCTACCACCACCATGTTTCGCTGTTGGGATTGTATTGGGCAGGTGATGAGCAGTGCCTGGTTTTCTCCACGCATACCGCTTACAATTAACACCAAAAAGTTAACTCTTCATCTCATCAGAGCAGAGAATCTTATTTCTCATAATCTGGGATTCCTTTATGTGTCTATTTGCAAACTGTATGCGGC
The DNA here is from genome assembly GCA_025379985.1 of Phyllomedusa bahiana. Taxonomy (NCBI): domain Eukaryota; kingdom Metazoa; phylum Chordata; class Amphibia; order Anura; family Hylidae; genus Phyllomedusa; species Phyllomedusa bahiana. Next base: position 64,773 of record JAODAL010011865.1, on the reverse strand, counting down.
TTTCATATGTCTTGCACTGAGGAGAGGCTTCTGTCGGCCGCACTCTGCCATAAAACCCTGACCGGTGGAGGGCTGCAGTGATAGTTGACTTTGTGGAACTTTCTCTCTTCTCCCTACTGCATCTTTGGAGCTTAGCCACAGTGATCTAGGGGTTCTTCTTTACCTCTCTTACCAAGCCTCTTTTCTCACGATTGCTTAGTTTTGCTTGATGGTCAGGTCAAGGAAGAGTTGTGGTCGTCCCAAACTTCTCCCATTTAAGGATTATGGAGGCCACTGTGCTCTTAGGAACCTTGAGTGCTGCAGAAATTCATTTTGTAACCTTGGCCAGATCTGTGCCTTGCCACAATTCTGTCTCTAAGTTCCTTGGGCAGTTCCTTAGACCTCATGTGCTCTGACATGCACTGTGAGCTGTGAGGTCTTATATAGACAGATGCCTTTCCTAATCAAGTCCAATCAGTTTAATTAAACACAGCTGGACTCCAATGAAGGAGTAGAACAATCTCAAGGAGGATCAGAAGGAAATGGACAGCATGTGAGTTAAATATGAGTATCACAGCAAAGGGTCTGAATACTTATAACTATGTGATATTACAGCTTTTCTTGTTTAAAACATTTGCAAAAATATCTACATTTCTGGGGTTTTTTTCTTTCAAGATGGGGTGCAGAGTGTACATTAATGAGCCAAAAATGAACTTTTTTGATCTTACCAAATCGCTGCAATGAAACAAACAGTGAAAAATGTAAAAGTGTCTGAATACTTTCTGTACCCACTGTATAATGCCACACACTGCAGGTAATGGCTTTTAATTACTGCTAGGACTGGCTTATAGCAGCAGAAGTGGCTACAGCTCAGATCCTGGCATTTTAAACCCCTACATGCCATGGTTAACCCAATCACAGTATGTAAGGGATTAAGGAACAATGCTGCTCAGTTGCCGTGCCAACTTATTGTCATGGCAGCCAGAGGCCTAATGAAGACCTCCATGTATGATAATTTAGTAAACCTATTACACGCTCCCATAGGCAGGGTGCAATAGGATAGCCATTTTAACACTCTTCTGTAATATGTTACTATTGCACAGCAGTGTAATAATTATTGTGCCCCAGGGGGACTAAAAAGAAAAGAAAAAAAACACCTCCCTTTGGAAATTTTACAAATAATAAAACATCCATAGGCTTAAACATAATTGATTTCATGATATCGGCAAGGGTACTGCCACACGTTGGTAAAATGCAGGTCGGATTCTGTTTAAAGAATCCGGACGGTATTTTATTGTCTTTTGGATGGCTTTGGGGGACGGTTCTGTCCGTGGTTTGAGGATTCGGCCATCCCCTTTAGCCTCTGAACAGTACGTCTTCTGCCCGAAAACCAGGTGGAAGAATGTGCACGTTGCCAGTTTTTTGGACGGTTTTCAGATTTAAAATCCGAATGTCTGAAAATATGAGTTGTGTAGTGCACAGCTCAAATTTTCGAATGAAGTCTATGGAGATGGTTGACAGTGGGATTACGTATCCGAAAACCGTTTGAAAAAACATTGAAAACCATGCTGTGTGGACTTATCCTAAAAGTCCGGTCTACAAAAATATCTTCCCCATACCATTAACAACAAAAAAAATACCAACAGCAATTAAGAATTTTTTTAAAGTATTAAAACATAGTGAAAATGCAAAAAAATTTAAATCACCAGAATTGTCCTATATTGCAGAATACTGATAAAATGTCATTTATACCAAATGGGGAACTCCATAAAAATAAAATGCCCACATGAATGGTAGAATTGCCTTTTTTTCATGTCCTACCCTACAAAGATTTTTTATTTTTTTTTTGTTTCTCTGTACATTATAAGGGTGCAGTCAATAGCACCATAAAAAAGTACATCAAGTCCTCAAACGTCTATTTAGACTGACAAATATAAAAGTAATGGCTCTTGGAAAGCAGGGAAGAAACAACAAACATGATTCACACAATAAAATTTATGTAGTGAGAAAGGATTATAGTCCCTTTTCCAAGTCTTAGTGTGAATTTGACATAACAATAAGGGTATGTTCACACGGCTTATTTTGCAGCGTGTTTCGCCGCGTAATTCGCTGCATATTGTGCTTTATACGCGGCAAAATGTGCGCCGCAATTACAGTAATTCATAGCTCTCTATGAGAGCTATGGATTACGTATCGTCTCCCCGGGCGTACAATATGATCGTATTGTACGCACGGGGGAAGAACTGACATGTCAATTGTTGGCGCCGCTTATGCGCCGCTGACAATGCTTGTCACTGGGGCAGGCCGGGTGGCAGCCCCCCCCGTGCAGCTTATACTGCACGCGCTGCAATAAGCCGTGTGAACATGCCATAAGAGTATTTTAGATACATTCTTATAGATTTTCCAGCTATACAATTAGGGGTTAAATGTGCATGTAAGAACTTTTGTCTGCTATATGAAGTGTAATAAATGTATCTTTACAATCTATACATAGGATTAAATTTTCTAGTAATGGCAGTAATTTAGTTATGGGCTGTGTATGGCACATTTATTATAAAATAATCACTATTGAATCATTAGTGATGGTAGGAAGACACTATCAAGATGAAGATCTCAGGAATCTATTAAAGGAAGCAAGACTTCAAAGACACAAGGTCAGAGATAGTGCTGTATAAACTATTTATGAAATTACACATATACATTAAGCTTTATTGCCTATAGGATTAAGTTGTAATTCATATTACTGGTTTATAAACAATGGAAAACTAAGTGCAAAGTAGTGCTTAGTATATAATATTGAGTGGGTATCTGAGATCAGAAAAAGGAACTGCTCTTTTCTTATGACCGGTAGCACTTCTGTTACATATATCCATAAACTGTATGGGCAGGATTGTAATATCAGACACAGACTATGGAAGAAAAGTGGCACTGTTTATGGAAAGAATGCAGATACTTTTGTAAATTGAATCAACCCATTAATGGACATATTTACTAAATGGACACTGCTAGGTATATATTTTTTCTGTCCTAGTCAAATACATTGGGCGACATGTATGATTTTTCGTATTTAGACGCCAATTTTTCTGCACATAATATTAGTGTAGAATGCGCCTGATTTATTAACCTGCTCTATTGCGGGTCATACTGTAAATCAGGAGCATTCTAGCGCAGAAACGACAATTCTGACTCAGGTAAACCACTTTGAAAGTGGTTTACCTGTTGCAGCAGTAATGCGCCTAGAATTGCCGTACCGAAGCTATAAATCTAATTGCCTCGTACAGTTCAAGTGCGCCCCACCTCCTGCACCCGCATGTCCCCTGAAATCAGGCGCATTACAAAGTGCTGCAGGCACTCTGTTATACGCCTGATATTGGTAGGCGGACAATTTAAATCTATTGTGACGGGGCTGCGCTAGATGTCGACCTGAAAAGACGACAGACTTCTGCCGCAGCCCCATTCATACACGGTGCCCATTGTGTCCTTAAGTCAGGATTGGACTGTCCCACCAAAATATTTTCAGGTGGGCCTAGACTCTGACACAGTAAGGCAATGTTCCCACGGTTTATTTGGGCGCGGATTGGAGCCGTACTGCGCGCTGTATTTGCGCTGCAATATGGCTCCAATCCGTCCCTGTCATTACGGTAATCCACAGTTCTCATAGAGAACTATGGATTCCATCTCTCCTTTCCGCTCGGCGAATACGCCGCGGGGGGAGAAAGTGACATGTGAATTATTTACGGTGCGTACACGCCGTAGATAATGACAGTCTGTGGGGCCAGCGAGCTGTCGGCCCCCCGCCCTGCTGCACGGCTGCCGGCGTAATTGCGAGGCGAAATCCTGCCCTATTTACTATGGTACAGGTCCTGGTATTATGCAATGTTTTATATGATAAACTTGGAGTGATTGTCACATTTACCATACTCATTATATCACAATGATAGAAAATTATAGGCAGCATAAACATAATTTATAATCTGACTTCAATATTCAGAAAGCCATAAAAAAGATCTAAGGTTTATACCTAAACAATAATGTATACATATATACTAAAGAGTCGGGGACTGAAGACAGTAAATCTCTTCGTTTAGTACATTTAACTACTGTGCATGCTGAAACTCAAACATGAACAATGCCTTTAGGATTGTGTAATCTAACATAAACATGTTCTGTGGGAAATCCCTTAATCTTCTGTTTTGTATGCTCTGTGAGGATTGACTCACTGGAATGAAATGAAAAACTAGGGCAATGATATTTTACACAGCTTTCAGCTTACAATTCTCAGTGCTACCTTTGGACATTTCACAATGTGCTTTCTCGATTGATCAATAAGATAGAAGATGCTGTATGATTCACCAATTATCACTATTGGGGACAAAACATTGAAGATGTTTTCCCAGTGCAGTTTAGAAGCTCATAAACAATCTTCAGTGTGACATGACAGCACGGCACCAAACATGAGCTTGATTTTCTATTTTTCAGTACTGTAAAACTCCAAAACCACAATGGTGCCCCGTCACTGACTAAGTTAAAATAGCAGGCAACTTATGGATGAAAGGATCAAAAGAAATGCATATGTAATGTCTAAACATCTGAATGTGTGCAAAAAGGACATTTAAAGTGAATGCACTATTTTTAATTAGATGTTTATTTTTAAATGGAAAAGGTCCAAAATGCTGTGCTTATTCATTTTGTGATATATTTTGAAAGCAATTGGAGCCCTGTTTTTTAATACAGAGCTTCAAGTTTTTTGCTCCGTTCATAAAGACATACATAGTAAAATTCTGGATCTTGCAGCTACCACTACGGGGAGCTTATGGGTTTATTGTGTAAAACTCCAATGTTCCTGGTATGAGAGAGATCAAGCATAATGTGTGAATCTATTTACAGTCTGCTGTATATGTGGAGCTATAAGCTCACACATCATGGTAGGTATCTCTCCTAACAGTAACATTCAACATTCTATAGTGTCCCCCTTTTGGCTCCCAGAATAGAGAATCCAAGTACCGCTGCGATATCCACCGAGAAAAAAAAAATTCTTAAAAATTATCAAAACTTGTATTCACAGTTTTATTATATTTTCAATAAAGTTTTGATAATTTAAAAAAAAAAAAAATTCTCGGTGGATATCGCAGCGGTACTTGGATTCTCTATTTCCATGGTTGTCACAAGGCGGTGATGGTATTCAGCTCTACCCTACCGATGGACAATTATTTATAGGTGAGCAAACTCCAACTTGTTTTTCTATACCTTTTGGCTCCCGGCCTTGGCCTTGGTTCGAGGTCCCTTCCTCTGACTTTCATTAGAATTCCAGGCAACCACAAGGTATCACTCCACTAAACCCACTAGCCCCGACCAGTGGATACCCTGCGCAACCCAAGAGTGTACCAGTCTGAGGAGAGCGTGCACAAAATGGTCCGGGGTACACACGTCTGGTTGCAGCCATATTTGGACCATGCTTAAGAGGTCAAATAGTATGGACCTTGCGGGTCTGTCCCAGATGTAGACCCAATTATACACATGTTGGGCCCACACTGTCACAGCTACCCCCAGACGTGCCAGGATATCAGCTTTCAGCTTGGCGTACTCCCTAGCTTCCTGCATGGACAAATCTTAATACGCCCTCTGGGGTTCTCATGTGAGGAATGGGGCAGAGACCGTGGCCCATTGTCTAGCAGGTAGCTACTCGCATTCACCAATGCATTCAAAAATGATGAGGAGGGCCTCCACATCAAACTCCATGGCCATCTTCTGGAGAGCCTCCTTTACAGACCTCCGGGCTCGCTGTTCATCATCACTGGTACATAGAGCAGGGCCTCCTTAATCTGAACGGCTTCCATCAGCAGGGCTATCTGCTGTATCAGGAGCTGGTTAGATTCCTGCTTTATAAGAATGTCCAGCATTTTTCAATGACTATGACTAAGGGACTCTACAAATATGGTCTGAAAAGCATAAGATTCATGTCCTGTAAAGGATTTAATTTTTGCTCTTTTTTATTATATTTGGAAAACGCTGAACATATGTGCCTGCTGCTGCTGGCCTTTAAAGGTGCTTTATAATGTACTCCATGAGGGTATTTATCTATGTCGCAGCTTTAACCCAGGACATGCATTAGCACTAGCAGGAAGTTGCCCGCTTCCGAAACAACAACAACTATGGGGATCAGTCATAAAGGCAGTCATAAAAGATCCGACCCACAGAAAAGTGTGTGCAAAATATATGCTTTCTTTATTATGCCATCCATTAAACAGCCTACAAAAACCACTAACCAAAACCAAAGGCTTGCTTCAGCCAGAACTCAGGTGTCCCAACGCAGTCCTCAGCAGAGAAAGTATGTACAGTGAACATGGCACAGCTCCTGTTGCACACAGGAAGCTCTCACCCCTCCTGCTGACTATATGGCACTGCACAGCTCCCAGAAAGATCTGTTCCTTTCCTCAGCATGCATCCAAGGATCTTACTCCACATTAAAGGGGTTGTCTCACTATATTGATTCATCTTACCTCAGTCTTGTTTTCTTGGTTTCACTTTGAATTCAAGGGCATGTTTACTGGCATCTACTATAATATTTATAAGTCATGCACACCTAGGAGAAGTACTAAAGGATGGGTGTTCAGGTGTAAAGGGTCAAAACCCACTTAGCAATAATAAAGTTAAACACCGGCACACCAGGTATGAACAATAAGGTGTAGATTTTATTTACATGTGAGACAGTATTATGCCAGAATGCTCCAAATAGATATTCTTGGAATAATAATCTGATTACTGCACAGAATTCAGAATTGGAAAACAGTTAGATTAGAGATGCAGATGTCCATGTGACGTTTCGGCCAGCAGGCATTTATCAAAGATTATATCTGGGAGATAGCTCCTCTACCTTACCGGACATATTCCGGACAGCGCTCCTACTGCCTATCTCCTCTCTCCTCGCCGTTTACAATGGGTTACCCCTATCTCCCAGATATACTCTTTATATTATACCTTTACTGCAGCTGCCCATCTTTCTTTACCTACCATTTACTACAGATGTGGTTTGATAAATGCCTGCTGGCCGAAACGTCACATGGACATCTGCATCTCTAATTCTAAATTCTGTGCAGTAATCAGATTATTATTCCAAGAATAATTATCTATTTGGAGCATTCTGGCATAATACTGTCTCACATGTAAATAAAACCTACAACTTATTGTTCATACCTGGTGTGCCGGTGTTTAACTTTATTATTACTGGCTACTACTAGGCTGTAGCTATAGCAACCAGTGCTGGCAGCATATCATGAGAGATTGAACAGGTCTGTAGCTTTAGCGACCTGAGGAGCTGATGCAGCCCATATAATAGGGGATATCTAGGAATAGGTAGGACACTTTTAATGGACATATATTGCAAAGTGACTTGTTTTTGCAAGATCTTTAACATAAAAAGCAATCCTTGTAGTGAGACGACCCCTTTAACCTTCAGTAAGACTGGGGAACCACACCCAGCTCACCTGACTCTCAAGGCTTACATAGGCCTCACAAACCCTGGCCTGGACATGGAACGTGGAAGCAGTCATCCCACCCAGCTCTTTGACTGCAACAGTGAAAAACTGACCTGAACTAACTGCACTGCAGCCATACTAACATAGCAAAACATATGTCATTGGCCTATTGCAGCTGACACTAGCAATTACTGGTTTTCACTTAACAAAGGCCAGGATCCTTGGTGACATATCTCCCATCCCTTATGTCTCCTTGCACATGTTATTTCAGATCTTTTATTTTTTTGGTTTGCTGTACAACTCCTGAAGCAACAGGTTTTACAAGAATCAGTAAAATGGAGATAACTAGCACCATGGACAGAAACACACAATACTACACCACAAACATTTCTTCACATCTAGAAAATCATCTGTGAAGTTAGACCAATTATTTATCTTTCTCAACGTAGGGGAGGATACATTTTTCCTTCTCAAGCAATTAATCAGTGTAGTATATGAAACTTGAATTTCAGGAAAAGCTCAGTTTTTTTTGTTCCTGTTCTTCAGCAATATAATGTTATTTAAAAATGCAGGAGGCTCACACAAACAGCCAGAGCTAAAATGGAAAATAATTTCCTACTGATTTGGCATATTCCAAAATTTTTTAATAATACTGGATATGGTAAAACAAATTTAATAAAAAAATGGTGTAGCAGATTGTTAAAGGGGTTTTCTCGTTAGAAAGATCATATCTATAATGATGGGGACAGTAAAAATAAGTACTTTTGCAATTGGCTTGTATTACCTTAATCATTTAGTATAACAGATATTAGCTAATCTGTGAGAGTCCAGAGCTAAATCTGAAGCCTGGGGGGTCGAGCTTCACCCCTTTTGCTGTGATTGGCTGCCTGATATTTAGTTCAGCCCTGATCGTAACATGTCCACTGTGCTGTAATTGGCTGCCTGCACTCTCTGTGATTACTCCCCTCTGAGCTGTGTAATAATGAAAATGAAACTGGTTCCCTTAACTTTCTGTGCTGACTGCTGTCTGTGTCTGTGTAATAAAGGCTGCCTGAGCTCCTGTCACAGTAATAGCTCTATGTGAAGGATCTGAGCAATTACTGAGTCTCTAGCTGTTAGATTCACTTCGCAGACCCATATAACACAGTCTCATATACTCTGCCCCCCTTCTACCTCCTGCCTGATAACAGAGGGGGGAGCAGAATGCATTCCTCACATTTGTTTAATCAGTTCAGGCTGTATGTATAACTGTTTACACCAATGCAGGTGTTCTGGTTACAAGGAGCTTGTGGAGCCTGGAGATGACAGCTCTGCAGACTTGAGAAGTGACCAGTGCAGGAGGTCTGCAGAGCTGTGACATCCTCTCTCTCACTGCTCACACAGAATGATGATGTCACCAGTCATCAGTGAGCGAATACATGCCTACTGGTGGGGGAGACACGCCCCTGGATTTGAAGCTGTAAGACAGTGAGAAACAGCTCGTGTCTGTGAAAGTCTGTGGTGAGAAAACCCCTTTAATTCTCTAAGGGTATGAGTTACCTTTCATAACTTCTCAGTATCTATCAACTTAGGCATTTAGTTAGACATTATGGTTGATAATAATAGATAAATCATGAATGTGCACATAATCAGAATGTACACTTGGAGAACATAGCCTGACCTCTCTGATCAGTTCACACATACAGTAATTCATAAGACGTGCATCCCCAGCAGTTGTCAGAAAACACGTAATAGATAACAAAATATTGGGTGCAATAAATTGCTTGGTTTCTATACAGAAAATGCATTTTCAGTTATCATGTAACATGGGGTATTGCTCTTTAAAAGAAGACAGTCAAAGACCAATGTAATTCAAATAAATCATATCTAGCTAACACTTCTTCACACACAGCGGCACATTCACATTAGGTGCCACTATTGCTTGAACCCTTCTGAAATAAAACATTAACAAAAGTATAAGACTTTTTCACTGTGTAAGCCCTTTCTCAGGTCCCTGATCTCTCCATGGAAGCCTCTATTAGAACTTTGTTACTTTACACAGATGAAGACAAATGTCTGTCTTTCTCCCAAACCCTGCTTACAAGCGCTCCGGTTTTAAATTGTGTCCCACCATCCCAGAGACTATATCTCCCTACTCAAGGCATCTACCTTCGCTCTGGTGACATATCCTCCGTACTAGTAATGGATTGATATATGACTTCTTATTTAGTATATTTATATGCACTGTATGGTTTGATGCATTTATAATTATTTATTATCACCTGATTCATTTATTTATTTGCATCTTTCCTTGCTACTTATATTGTTTGTTATATCTATATGCTATCTGTGGCGTTTATGGAGGATATGCCGCTTTTTGGGGTTATATATGGTTTTTATGTGTTTGTAATCTTGTTTTAGTTGTGACAATTGCATTAAATATATGAACTTTTGAATTTTGTGCACAATAAAAATTGATTATTGATAAATTGAGTATCATTATATTCTTTTGTTTATTAGTTTATGATATAAAGATTTTGTTTAATACCAGACCTTTTTGAATTGGTGTTATATATCTCCCTACTAGACTACTTCAGGCTTACTTAATGTTCTATCACCCCTTCAAACAGAAGGGCAGACTTCCAAAATTGGCCCTGAGTGTCAAGGTCTCTCACAGTGCTATCCTTCTCACTGTTTGCTCTACTCATTCAGCATTTCCCTAAAACACACTTCAGGCTTGAAGGCAACAAGACCTTGTCACAGCTATCTACTGGTCAAGTAGGACAGGAATTCTTCTCAGCTCCCAATTGGACCTAACTACAGAAAACACCACTGCTGATAAAGAATTTACTCTAGTGGACCCTCCAAGGCTAACTCCCTACAGGCTGATGGTAGAATTCAGACAAAACAGCTTCAGTTACAGCCAGACTCTAGAAACCCCCCATTACTAGTAGTTAGGTTACTGTATGCGAAAGAACACGTTCTCCTGGTCCCATTTGACAAAGTACCTGTAGTGAAACTGCTCTCCCTTCAGAGACTTGTGACCCTCTTTCACAGAACTTCACAGGACACATCTGCCTTATGTATGAAAACTGTCTACCAGTAGGACTGTCTGTTGCCCATAACAACCAGACCTCAGCTTTCATTTCATATAGTGCTCTGGAAAAATATAAGGGATGCTCTGATTGGTTGTTATGGGCAACAAAGACAGTCGCACTGCTAGACAGTTTTCATACATAAGGCTCATCATGTCTAAGGCTATGTTCACACGGCTAAATGCAAGGCATACAGTACACCCCGCAATTACGCTGGGTGTTCGGGAGCTCACGATCGGCGCGTACTCCTGCGGCGAGGGGGGGGGAGGGGGCAGTCCGCCGGCCCCATAGAACGTCATTACTCATGGCGCATAAGCGCCGTAAATAAATGACATGTCAATTATCTCCCCGCGCCTACAATACGATCGTATTGTATATATGGGGAGAGGAGGCGTAATCCATAGTTCTCATAGAGAACTATGGATTACCGTAATGGTTTGGGGTGCATTTCGCTCGTATTAGAGCACAGTACGCTCTCAATACGCGGCGAAATGCGCCCCAAAATAAGCCATGTGAACATAGCCTAATAATCACTAGTCCACCACTTACTCAGTTCAACAACCTACAGCCCCTTTGCAGAAAGGCAAGCTTACTTTCCATGTTATCAGGCTCAGGCCCTTAGGATAAATAGATGGGTAAAATAAACTGCCAGGTAGATGGATTAGATAGATAGATAGATAGATAGATAGATAGATAGATAGATAGATAGATAGATAGATAGATAGATAGATAGATAGATAGATAGATAGACAGACAGACAGACAGACAGACAGACAGACAGACAGACAGATAGATAGATAGATATGCAATAAAGTATCAAAGGTTACATTGTGACATATAGTATAGAGCATACGCATTTTAAGCAAAAATCCAGTAAACAGATTGTGATTGTAACTGCAAAAATAATACTACTTTTATCACTGTTATTAGTATGATTATTGTTATTATTATGACATAATGGCTCCTTCTCTTCTCTCTGGCTGCTGGATTTAAAACTGTTTAATATCTTCCTTGTGGAGCTTAATGAAATAGACCTTAATGTGCATGCTAATCTCATCAACACTGTTGCCAACAGAGCTAAAACATGGTGACCTCAAAAGACTGCTGTAAAAGAGAAGCAAGCACTCAGTCTGGTAATGGGTCCTTCTTTTGTGTACAGACAGCAGATTCTGATCTTCCAACATACTATCTATCATTTAGAATACACTGCCCCAGGCTTCACTTTCTCATGAGTTAAGTATGTGCACATATAATAAACTCATTCCTATTTTAAGCTTTTATATTTGAACATACATCATAATTTAGTGACCGATGATTCAGGTTATTTCTAAAATGCACTTATAAGAGATAGACTGTAAGAGATATGTCTTTGGGAAATCCATTCTTTCCTTATTTTTGTGACTGATTGATTGCTAAATTTTGATCATGGGAATTGTAATAATAAATAGCACTCATTGGGTTTTATAGCAGACCCTTCCAAACTTAAAACTAAGCTACTAATACCACTTACTGTAACTTATGTTGACATATAACAAAGATTTCACATTTAAAAGTCCTGAAATGTTAAAATTGATCTAGAAAATATACTCATGTTCAAGGAGTCACTATACTGCATCTGATTCATGTTTGCTATGGAGTTGAATGTAGTGCATTCTTAAAGGAGTTGTCTCCCCATGCTGGTTCACAAAGCCACCGGCAGCTTCAGTTTTACACTTCCTCACTCTTCCTGATTAGGCTTTAGGTGGTTATATAGCAGAGAAGAGCATTTCAGCTCTGCTATTTCAAAGTCTTCTGATTGCAATGACATAACTGCAGGAGATAATTAATCTCCTTTGTTAGAGATAATATAATCTGTTCTCACGCTGCCGTCCGTCCTGGTGACGTTACTACATGTTCTCCATCTAATCAGGAAGCAGGATGGTATTCAGAAAAACCTCACTGCACTCAGAGCAGATAAGAGAGATTTTATCTCCTGACCACGTATTTGGAAAATTCTTGAGTTAACGTTCGCTAAATGAAGACTAATCTTTGTAGTGAGAGAATTCCTTTAACGTCATTGGACTAATTTAAAGTATCCTTCCAGACATACTCTCAAACAGTCTAATATTAAAGATGGAAGGACACAACTGCATGTACAGTTGCTGTGACAGCCATATAGTATCTGTCAGAATACCACTGACAGAGGCTAAAAAGATGATGTGTGTGTACTTCTTCTGGGCAGAGATCATATTAAAGGCTATTAAACTCACTTTTGACATGGGAAAAAAATATCTTTACTTGTGTTAGCAATTAACTTTTAGTACACAATCGTCATTCATTTTTAGACTTCATGATAATCAGTTTGCGGCCTGTTTCATAGTTTCATAGTTTGTAAGGCCGAAAAAAGACGAGACGTCCATCCATTTCAGCCTGTTGTGCTAAGGTGTTGATCCAGAGGAAGGCAAAAAACCCCAATGAGGTAGAAGCCAATTGTCCTCATTTTAGGGAAAAATTCCTTCTCGACTCCAATCTGGCAATTGGAAAAATCCCTGGATCAATGACCCCTCTCCAGAATCCTAGACACTGTTCTGAATGTTAAACTTTTCTTATGTGGATGTGTCCTCCTAGTAACACATTAGATGTGAGGTCTGTTTGTTTAGAAACATAAACTTCGTAGTAAGTGCTCTGATTTTTCTTTACACTTGTACACAGACTAAGGGCCACATGTATGAAAACTGTCTAGGTCTAAAATTAAACCAATCAGAACTCCCCCTTTCATTTCATATAGTGCTCTGAAAAAATGAGGGGAGCGTTCTGATTGGTTGTTATGGGCAACAAAGTGAGTTTAAGACCTAGACAGTTTTCATACATGTGGCGCTAAGTGATTCTCCTAATGCAAAGTGCCTTGTGTGTGTTGTCTTTTAAATACAGCCCCTGTTAGCTGCTGTCCTTGATTGTTCTCCCTCTCTGTATGGTCTAATCTGCATATATAGAACCTTATGTATGAAAACTATCTAGCAGTAGGACCGTCTTTGTTGCCCATAGCAACCAGAGGTCAGCTTTCATTTCATATAGCGCTCTTGAAAAATAAAATCTTAGCTCTGATTGGTTGCTATGAGCAACAAAGACACTCTTACTCAAGACAGTTTTCATACATAAGGCCCATATTATTCTACCCATCCATGCTCCTATCTCTAGCACTAAGGGCCCATGAATGAAAACTGTCTAGGTCAAAAACTCACTTTGTTTCCCATAGCAACCAATCAGAGCGCCTCTCTCATTTTTCCATAGCACTGTATGAAATGAAAGGGACGGTCTGATTGGTTGCTATGGGAAAGAAAGTGTTTTAGACCTAGACAGTTTTCATACATGCGGCCCTAAGAAACAGAGAGCCCATCAGAAGCAGGATAAGTGCTTTGAGGGATTTGTTTGAGATTCAGCAGATTCAAAACTCCAGAGCAGCAAAATATTAGGAAATATTTAATGAAGACTTTTTAGAAAGTTTAGAATTGTACATTAAGGAAACAAATAAACAAAATAAATAATAATAAAAAAATAAGTGCAACAGTGTGCATATTCTTTAATCTGTCACAACTCCTTTTTTAAACCTACCTCTGGCCACATGTTATGCAGACTAGATGCTGTAGTTAAATGTATTAAGATTAATTCTTGTGATGCTTTTGTATTATCACTAAACATCAGACCATTCTACCTGTACTGATACCCATCTTCTAAACTTTCTTTCAATCACCTTTTTTATATTGAACAAATGTAGATTCAAACAAGATCCATTCTGCTACATATCCAAACATCTTATCTACTGAACAGTAAAATAATAAATTAATATATGCAACCCCCTATTATTTATCATGTTGATTGTAAACATTTCAAACCACTAGAAAGAATAAATGCAAATACATATTGGGTGCAAATACACTAAAAAATAACTTTTATTATATTATCATTAAAACGGGAAAAATCCTAATATAAACTTATCAACCTATAGGGTAAATATAATCACACACAAAAATCTATAAGCAGGGCGCCCGCCCCGAAAGGGGCGACCCCACACCGGAACACCCTTCCTACACCTAACAGTACCCAGCAATACACTAAACACAACAGAAACATACACGGGAAAAAAGAAATACTGACAATAAAACAACAAGGCAATCCCTATTAGAAAATATAGCATCCAACGCGTTTCGCCCACAAAATATGTGGGTTCATCAGGGACTACTGACTGAAAATAAGACTGCCCAAAAGGATACAAAAACAGTATCACAACAAATATGACTTACATTCCTTAGATAGAAATGTAGAGATAAGTCCACCAGGTCCCAGGATCCTGTTATGTCAACAAAGTACTGCTATAGATAAGGATGTAAGACAGCGGCAACGCATAAGGTCACTGCACACTACAAATACCTGCGTGTGTGTGCGGCATCCGGAAGGTGCAGTCGCGCAAGCGCCAACAAAACGCAATAAAGTTATAGTGTTCAAAATCACTGGCGCCCGTACCAGTGCCGTGTATGTTTCTGTTGTGTTTAGTGTATTTTTGGGTACTGTTAGGTGTAGCAAGGGTGTTCCGGTGTGGGGTCGCCCCTCTCGGGGCGGGCTCCCTGCTTATAGATTTTTGTGTGGGATTATATTTACCCTCTTGGTTCATAGGTTTATATTAGGGTTTTTCCCGTTTTAATGATAATATAATAAAAGTTATTTTTAGTGTATTTGCACCCTAGGCATTTATTCTTTCTAGTTTTGATTTTTTACTATATGGTTATAATGCCGGGTATATATATCATTAGGTCTCTACTACCTATTATTTTTTAGGAGTTCCGTAGTTTGGTTGATTGTAAACATTGCAACAACTGTCAGTGTGTACTAGTCACAGGCATCATATAGGTACCTATAAAGTATCATCTACCTAGAGAGGAGGAATCAAGCTGGTGACAATGAATTGATAGCTTGAACATAACACTAACGACCATCAGATTAAAGGTATTTTCTTATAAAGAAAAATAAACTATCCATATACCGTCTGCTATTTCCTAGAGCAGAAAGCAACTTAGTGTAATTTATCAGTGTGTAATAGTCTGCTGTAGAATAATGTAGCGAGCTGGGAAGAGAACCTCTCTGTCTTGTAGAATGGTCCACTGTATACAACTAATGGAGATATTGTAACTACAGATAGTGAAGTCGGTTACCCAGTAATTTTGCATCACTACCTGACTTGGAAACCATTAAGTTAGTTATCCTAGGATATTTTCCTTTTTTAATTATAGTGCATTGAGATAAAAAAAAAATGAATAGATGTATTACAAAGGAACAAGTTTATATCACTCTGATCACCTAATAATGTGTTTTAGATTAACAAACAATTCAGGGATACTGACATGTAGAATAAAGAAATAACATTTTAATCTTTGTTATTTCACAACTATATCATATTATTTATACTACTGCATAATATATAACTGAAATAATTATATTGCAAGCTCCTAACTAATAAACTTTAAAAACAAAAATGAGTTGTAATAAAAGCTCAGAAAACAGAATCTGTCAATGTTAAAAATAGTGAGCCTGCAGCAAATTCTGATTCACACTGTTTGGTATTCAGACAAAATGGCATTTTCATAAGTTTTTAACAAAACATAGCGTTGAGGACCTCTGTAAGTAGCAGGCTATAATTCTCTGATTTCTTCCTGTATATTAGAACATTTTACACCTTAACGGGGACATGTGTGATCGGCGTTTTCTCCGATTTTCTGGTTCTCTGTGCCGGCTCCGCTGTCGGACGAACCTCCCGTATGTGATAGGCGCATTAGGAGAAAGCTTCGCCAGTTTCTAATGAACCTAACATGAAGGGGCGTTCTGGGGTGGGATGCACCACATTTGAAAACACTGACACATGTATGAATGCGGGTCGCAAAGTGAGGCGTATTAAAGCTCCGACATTCAGACCAATTTCAATGTGGTCTGTCTATTGGAGGCGTCGAAGTTTGTCCTGCATGTATGTGTGCACTTCGGAGCCGATATACATCAGGCGCAGTTTTCACGGAAAAAAAAATTGAAAACAGGTGCTTCGACGCGCCGATCTTTATACATGTCCCCCTAAGATGTTGATTAAAAAAAACAATAGGCTATGTCATGTACAAGAGTTGGAGAAAATAACTAGAATGAAAACAACAGATCCCACTTTTACATTAATTAGGGTTAGGACCCCTTTTGGCACATATTACAGCTGAAATTTGTCAAGGAATAGACAAATATAAATCATGAACAACATTTAAGTCAGTTTTGTTCCATTCTTAAACTAATGCAGATGCTAATTCCTGTTATGAATGGCACAAATTCTCACAAATTAATTTTGCCCTCTTTATAATAAAAAAAAAAACACAAAAGGCAGTTGCAGGGCATCCATCTCAAATAACTTTCAAGTTTGGTTAGCTGACCTGGTAACACACCTATGAGGATTAGAGAGAATTGGATAAATGCTTTTTGGGTTAGGTAACCTGGTGTGGATTATAGTGCTTGTTTCGAGAAATTGTTCTTCTTGAGAGTTTGCCTAGTAATCTGCTAAGTGTTTGCATTTAGTTCTTGAGCTCTGCTTCTTGTCCAATCAAGCCTTGTTCTGTGAGACTTTGTAGTACCGTATTTTTCGGACTATAAGGCGCACATAAAAGCCTGAGATTTTCTCAGAAATCGAAAGTGCGCCTTATAGTCCGGTGCGCCTTATATATGAATCAATTCTTCAGTTTTCAGTTTTCAGTCTTTGTTTAGAACGTATTTACAGCTAATTTAGTGACACTGATTTGTAACCGATTTGCAACTGATTTACAATAGTAAATACGTTCCAAAATCAGTTACAAATCAGTTGCAAATCAGTTGCAAATAAGTGCCACTGGCGCGTATTTCGCGCCGGATTTACAACCCATTCTTTACAGCGGGTGATTCCGTCGCGAAATAAGGCACAATAAGTGGCAGGACCATTGTAAATCCAGCCGTATTGCGGCTGCAATCCGCGGCGGCGATACGGCATGAAAAAATGAAGAATGGCCTATACGGCTACCATAGTCAGAAAAAGTACTGTAAGTGTATTGATTTTTGTTACAACTTTACAAGTTGAGAGTTATTGTGAAAGTGTTGAATAAAGTTTGGCTTTCGCTCTGAACTTTGTTTCATTTAATGCGCCGCGCCTTATAGTCCGGTGCGCCTTATAGTCCGGTGCGCCTTATATATGAACGGCGCTCAATGTTAATGCGTTCAATGTTAATGCGCCTTATAGTCCGGTGCGCCTTATAGTCCGAAAAATACGGTAGTTCTTGAAAAATGAAATTTTTTTTATTTTTTTTCGTTTGCAAAGTTTTCTACTGTGCTCTACCTATGAAGTCTTTGGGTCCCAGAGCTGCTTGCTGTGTAAGGGTAAATTGTAGCTTAGAAATCTTTAAGGTTAGTTTCAGGGATATAAAAGGGTGTGAGAAGTTGTGGTATCATGGTCATATGTCAGAAACGGATTCAGGGGACGAATCAGGGATGCTTTGGTCTTAGGGTCAGTTATCAATTATTATTGTCTGAAGTGAACTCACTCATGGTATCGCCATCAACTGTGTTCCTTTCCTCACTTAATTATCTAAGGCTATGATCACACGGCTTATTTCGAGGCGTATTTACGGACGTAAATACGTCCGTAAATACGTCCTGAAATACGTTTCAAATAATGAACAATTAGATTAGCATTGATTCCAATGTAAAATACGCCTCGTCGTTCACACGAGGCGTTTTTTCGCAACGTATTTGCGGGCGTAAATACGTCCGTAAATACGATCGTAAAATTAAGTCCCCTGTCACTTATTGAGGCGTATTTCGCAACGTAAATCCCCACAGTAAAGAATGGGGATTGTATTTACGACGCGAAATACGCGGCACACTTTGTGACACGTATTTGAAACGTATTTCAGGACGTATTTGCGGACGTAAATACGTCCGTAATTACGCCCCGAAATAAGCCGTGTGAACATAGCCTAAGGGTGAGCCTATCAAGTTTTTAAGTGGATGCATGCTCTGTATAATTATTGTATGTGGCTGCTGGTTGACTGCCTTGTTAAGTTCTGTTGTAGTCAACCAGCATATTACATTTGCAGGCAGTGAGATTTTACTCCAAACCTTGTTCTCACACAGGCTTAATAATGTTTGAGCATGATGACTGGGCTGACCTTTAAACTTTATTACATCCTCAAACCAAGATCCAATGCACAAAGCAGTGTGTCTAGGAAAAGTGTCATCCTGGCATCATCATCTGGAAACAAATTCAAGACTATGGGATGAATTTGGTCACTTAGAATATCCAAAAAATATTCTATTACTCTTGAAGATAACTAAGGGACCCAAACAGTACTATGATACTCCACCCCAAACCATACAGGAAACCCTGACTTGTGTGACAGTGGGTCTTATAGTGTCAACATTGTAGCCTTCATCTATTTATTTCCAGACATACACATGACTAGAAGTTGGTAAAACAGTGAAACTGGCCTCGTCCAGTTATATCACAGGTTTTCATGCTTCCAATGTCCATATTTTGTGGTATTTGCAAAATGTTGTCATGGTGTCAACAATGGTCTGGCTACTGCAGCTCTGCCTAAATAAAGATTTTTGTGCTGCACAGTTTTCACTGCTGTGACGATTAGGCTCTTTGCAATGCAGCATCCAAAAATATATATATATATATATAATATATATATATTATATTATACTATAATTAACTATATATACATAATATATATATATTATATATATAATATATTATATATATATATATATATATATATATATATATATATATGAAAAGGCACATGACTTTCCTGATTCTGCTATAACTTCATTCTGCTCTCAAAATGTTCAGCTAGTTTCATACATAGATGTAAAATGAATGCTCTAAGGGCACTAGGGTAAGTTTGGGACCTTACATCCCGCAAGCATGTTACTAAACAGATCCCAGTGGAGTTGCTAAATATATATATAGATTAGATCAGGAAGACATACCATGACTGAAAAAAAAACAGTAAGCTAAGGGCAAAATTAAAAATACACAATGATCATACCCAGAGAAACCACCATATGCAGCATGGACAGCAGTTAGACGGACTGGGAGTCCCAGGTCCCAGTAGGTTGTCACAGCTATCTGGAGTTATACTGATTGCAGTATATCCCACAGCTGCTGGAGGGTGCATGGGGGATGATCCATAGTGTTAGGAAGTAAGGGGCCGGGATAGTACCTGGAAGTCTTGGTCATGCTCTTCCAACTAATGTCAGACATTTCTAGCCATGTGGCAAGTCACATTGTCTTGCTGGAAGATCCCACCTGCCCCAGATAAGACAATCAGCATGTATGGGTGTCTGTGATATGCAGTGATGGATTTATACCTAATTTGGTTGTGAGTGCCTTATATATGAATGAGTGGGCTCAGAGAGTGGCACAAAAACATTCCCTAGACCATAAGGCTGGCAGCAACAGCTTGTGTTCTTTCCAGCAATGGTTACAGGGTGTTTGTTCTCTGATGTTTCTCATCTGTCTGATGAAGCAGAAAACATGACTCAGAGAAGGCAGCTCTTTGCCATTCTGCAGAGGTTCAATTCCATACTGCTGTCAAAAAACCTGCCACCCTTGGCACAAAAGCCAGGAATCAACCTTTTTGAAATGCTTATAAATTGTCCCTTTCACCCATGGCAGGACCAAGGGAAGTGTGTGCAGACAGCCTATTGCACACTTTATATTCCCACCACGCCAGCACACTACATGTGACAGCCCCAGTGAGATACGCACTTCCAATGTTAAAAGAAGGAAGTGGTCATAATTATATGACGTGACTGTGTATATTCTACACATGTGATCTGCAGACTATATAGTGATTACAGTGCAGTGAAATCCGGAAAACAGTTGCTGGAAGGCATATTATATGAAATGATAACTCTGTTGTTCAGAAAGAGAACTCGAACAACTCACACAACTGAGTTGTTTGCTCAGTTGCACATAGATGACATCATTTAACACATCATGCTATGTAAATAATACATTCAGATATTCATTTGTAATTAACTAATACATTAAAAATAATGAACTTCGTGATTGATTCCTTCTGAAACAACAGCATTAAAGAACACATTTGATCAACAGAGGAATAGTATAAATAATAAATGTAGCGGTAATATATTCTTATTTCGCTACTGAACTGTTCTGAGTTGGCTGTTTATGCTGTTTAACACATTGTGGTTTTGGCACAATGCTTTCTGCAATTTTCACAAAACCATAACCTTTGTTGTTAAGTGTTTGTAAAAACTGAAGTAAAAAAGTGACAAAACTGCACAATAATAAAAATATTTAAGTTTCAATCTGGAGGATCCTCATATTACAATTCAAACTATATTAGATATTCCGTAGATTCAACTGAGCTAACTGACCTGACGGACGGTCATAGTAATATGGCTCTAAATGTTTTTCCTCTTCGCCTTCTGAAAGCCATAACTTTTTTATTTTTCCATTTACATAGACATATGAGGGCTTTTGTCTTGTGGGACAAGATGTACTTTCTAATGGTCTTATTAATATTACCATAGAATATACTGGGAAACCACAAAAAAATTCTAAGTGCGGCAAAATGTGAAAAAAACGTACTTGCGGAAGGTTTTCTTTTTACGGTGTTCATTCTTCGGTAAAAATGATGTGTTCTTTGTATTCTACAGGTTGATATGCATCCCTGAATACCAAACATGTATGGTTTCCGTTATGTTTTGGCACCGTAAAAAAATTCCAAACATTTTCTATTTCTATTTTTGACATTTGCACCGAGGCGCCATTTTGTGCGACCGATAACTTTTTTGTACTAACACCTACAGACATTAGTGAGGATACATTTTTTGCGTGCTGAAGTACACTTTTTATTGCTAGCAGTTTAGAATGCATGCAACTTTTTTCATTACTTTTATTCTAATTCTTATAGGATCTGAAGTGACTGAAAAAACGCAATTTTGACGTTTGGAATTTTTTTCCTTCTCCAGTTTTCAGCATACGGGATAAATGATGTTATATTTTAATAGATCGAACTTTTTCGGACGCGGTGATACCAAATATGTGTAACTTTTTTATTATTTTTGTTTTTTTTATTTGTAAAAGGGCGAAAGGGGGGTGATTTGAACTTTTAATACTTTTTCTTTTTTTTAAACTTTAAAACTTTTTTTTTTTATTTCACTTTGAGTCTCCCTAGGGCGCTTCACCACTAGGGGACACGATCATTTATACAGCCTAATGTATTGAATATTCAATGAATTAGGGTGTACAAAGGGGCCGGAAGAGGGGAAATCGAAAACATGGAAGCGATAAAAGCCTTCACAACGCTTCCAGCTGACATGTTCTGTGGGTGTCCTGATCGCAGAGATGAATGGTGCGCGGCACCATGTCTCATTGTCTCTTTGTTGCGGTGTCTAATTGGTTAAACACGCTGTAACCGCTGAGTGTTAGATGCAATTAGCCGCTAGCACGTGGTGGCTGTGTAGCGCGGTGTTAGCGCTGCAATCCCACTTCAAAGCCGCTTACCGACACAGGACGTATCCATACGGAAGGGGTTAATGATGCTCAATAGTTAACTGAACCAGCCGGGGACGCATATGGAGACTAAACCAGTTTGCCAGTGAGACTTTGATATCTCCTGCTAACTTGTGCGGCCATATGCCACTGGAAGCAGGTGTGGTTTCATATAAATGTGTCAGACAAGATGTGTTAAAGGGGTTGTCTCACTATGAAGATCATAGTTGAAAATGTGGGGACCAAAAATCTAAGGATGTACGTCCTTGGTTACTATTGGCAAAGTGCAACGGTTTTAGAGAACGGGCTGGTTTACATGTGCTTAGCAACGGTGTTTGTTTACTGGTCAGTGAAGCATTCTGTCCTGCCCAGGTCGTGCACATGCAAAGGAAAGGCAGTTAAGAGGAGGGGCAGAGATGTGTGTATTGGCAGGCAAGGAGGAGAAGCAGTGAGAGGACATGCAGGGGAGTTATGTGTTTTGTATCCTCTTCACTGCTTCTCTTCCTTGCCTGCCAATACACACATCCCTGTCCCTCCTCTTAACTGCCTTTCCTTTGCATGTGCACGACCTGGGCAGGACAGAATGCTTCCCTGACCAGTAAACAAACACTGTTGCTAAGCACATGTAAACCAGCCTGTTCTCTAAAACCGTAGCACTTTCCAACAGTAACCAAAGACGTACATCCTTAGATTTTTGGTCCCCACATTTTCAACTATAATCTTCGTAGTGAGACAACCCCTTTAACTACTTGCCAACTGCCCATAGACTATAATCGTCCAGTTGGTGGCAATTTATATCTGCATGGATATTCTGGAATGTCAGTGCAGAGAGCACAGCTGTACACTCATTGTACAGCTGCGTACAGTTTATTACCATCCCTGGCTTCTCAAATGTATACAGCACTCCTGTCCCCAGCGCATACAGTCACATGACCGCCAGGGCTCGGTAACTACCTGAGCTGCTGTGTTTTATCAGACCCAGATAAGCTCTGCAGTCAAAGCAGGAGATATATTTCCCCTGGATTTCTCCTTTAACTGTGGCTAAAGTCACACAAAAAAGTATATATTATGCACTCCAAAAGGTCTTCTTGGGGGGGGAGGCCACAATATGTAAAACAGAAAAAACAAAAAGCAAACACACACAAAATATTAATAAAATAAATTTTAACAGCCCAAACCACAGCTTTTAGCCCTGCCCCCTATGACACTGAAACCTTATATCACTGATATATAAAAAGACACATATGCGTGTTTTTCTCACCCTCTGACATGAAATAAGAATACACCTTACCTGTTTTAGGTCAATTAGGATTACCAAAATTATTTATATTTGCCAAATGCCAGAATAACGAGAGATAATTTTAAGGTATTTTTATTACTTTCTGCAAAGTCAAAAGTTTATATACACTAGGATTACTATCCCTTTAAATAATTTGGGACAGCCCAGATGATGATGTTATGTCTTTGGAAGTTTATTTTCAACATCTGAGTTAACTAGAGACACACCTGTGGATGTATTTTAATTCACATCAGAAACACACTGCTTCTGTGTGTAACATTGTGGGAAAGTCTAAAGAAATTAGCCAAGATGTCAGGAAGAGAATTGTGGGCTTGCACAAGGTGAAATTTCCAGATACCTGAAGGTGCCTCATTCATCTGTGCAAACAATTATACTCAAGTACACAAAAGATGGGAATGTATAGCCATTATACCGCTCAGGAAGAAGACGGGTTCTGTGTCTCAGATATGAACATGCTTTGGTCTGACATGTTCATATCTACCCAAGAACAAAAGCAAAAGACCTCGTGAAGATGCTGGCAGAAGCTAGTAGGATTGTGTCATTATCTACAGTGAAACGAGTACTGTATCAACATGGGCTGGAAGGCTACTCTGACAGGAAGAAGCCATTACTCCAAAAGAAACCTATGTAAGCCAGATTTTGCAAATGCACGCAGGAACAAAGACACATTTTTGGAGACAAGTCCTGTAGTCTGACTAAACTAAAATTTAACTGTTTGGCTATAATGACCATCGTTACGTTTGGAAGAAAAAAGGAGTAGCTTGGAAGCTTAAGAACATCATTCCAACCTTGAAACACGGCGGGGGGTGGGGGAGGGAGCATCATGTTGTGGGATTGTTTTGCTGCAGGAGGCATCATGAGGAAAGAAGATTATGTGGAAAAACTGAAGCAGCATCTCAAGACATCAGCCTGGAAGTTAAAGCATCGGTGGAAATGGGTCTTCCAAATGCACAATGACCCGAAGCTACTGCCAAACTAGTTACAAAGTGGCTTAAGGATAGCCATATCAATGATTTGGAGTGGCCATCACAAAGCCCTGATCTCAATCCTATTGAAACTTTATCTGAAAAGCTGAAAAGGCAGGTGCGAGCAAAGCAACCTACAAACATGGCACAGTTACACCAGTTCTGTCAGGAGGAATGGGCCAAAATTCCTTCCAACTATTGTGAGAAGCATGTGGAAGGATACCCAAAATGTCTGACCCAAGCCATACAGTTTAACCCCTTACAGACATTGGACGTATGCTTACGTCCTAATGCCGGTAAGGGACTCTGTAGCAGTAAGAGGCTAATTGCAGCTAACACTTGGTGGTTACAGCACGGTTTAACTCATTAGACACCACAGCAAAGATGGTCGAGGCGTCTAAATGAGTGAGAAACGGTGCAGTGCAGAAAGATGGCGGTTTTACTATTTCCTGTCTGGGGCCCGAAGTAGCAAAATCGAAAACATGGCAGTGAAGTAAGCCTTCAAAAGGTTTCCAGCTGCCATGTTAAGCGATCTGGGCCCCACGATTTCGCCGCAGGTACCCCAATCACCTACCATGGCAGCTGGAAACCTTGTGAAGGCTTACATCACTGCCATGTTTTCGATTTTGCTACTTCTGGCCCCAGGCAGGAAGAAGTACAACTGACATCTTTGTAAACCCTAATGTATTGTATTTTCCTCTAGTGGTGTAGCATCCTAGAGGGACTCAAAGTTAAAATAAAAAAATAAAAATAGAGGGACTCAAAGTTAAAATAAAAAAATAAAAATGTTTTAAAGTGTAGAAAAAATTAAAAAAATTAATAGTTTAAATCACCCTCCTTTTGCCATTTTACAAATAAAAAATATAAAATAATAAAAAGTTACACATATTTGGTATCGCCGCATCTGAAAAAGTCCTATCTATCAAAATATGACATAATTTATCCAGTACACTTAACACCCTAGAATAAAAAAATTCCAAATGCCCAAATAGATTTTTTGTGGTCATTTCACATCCCATAAAAATTGTAATAAATTTAATCAAAAAGTTGCTTGTATTCAAAACTGGTAGCAATAAAAAGTACCCTGCAGCCCGCAAAAAATGCAGCCCACTCAAGTCCATAGTTGTTAGTACAAAAAAGTCATTGGTGACAAAAAATGGAGTGGTGCAAATTTAAAAAATAGAAAATGTTTAGAATTTTTTATGGTACCAAAACATAATGGAAAGCCTACATGTTTGGTATTGCCGGATGTGTATCAACCTGTAGAATACAGATAAGGGCTTGTTCACACGGAGTTTTCACTCCGTATTACAAGCGCTTGGGGACCGCGCTTGGGGACCGACAGAGCGGACCCCAAGACGGATCTAAACAATTAGCAGTGAGATCCGCTCTGTCAGTCCCCAAGACGGATCTACAAAGCACTTGTAATACGGAGTGAAAACTCAGTGTGAACAAGCCCTAACACATCATGTTTACCGCAGATTTAACACCATAAAAGCAAAACACCCGCAAACATGGCACAAGTCCATTTTTTTCTTCAAATTTTGCCCTAATTTTTTTACGGTTTCCCAATATAGTCTATCGTAATATGAATAACACCATTAGAAATTACATCTTATCAAGCAAAATAAAAGCCCTCGTCTCTATGTAGATGAAAAAATAAAAAGGCTCTGATAAGGCGAGGAGGGAACAATGAACGTGAAAAAAAAAATAGGCCTCGGCGTTAAGGGCAATGCTACCAAATACTAATGAAATGTATGTAAACTTTTGACTTTGCAGAAAGTAATAACAATGCCTTAAAAATTCTCTCTCATTCTGGCATTTGGCAAATATAAATAATTTTGGTAATTCTATCTGACCTAAAAAGGGTAAGGTTTATTCTGATTTCATGTCAGATAGTGAGAAAAACATGCATGTATGTCTTTTTATATAGTGTATGTAAACTACTGGTTTCAACTATAAGTGTTGGATTATTTTCACCCTCATAGGTCCTTAAGATGTTTGCACGCAGTCATATTTAGGTCTGAAATAAGGCACCCTTAGAAAGCTTTGGAAACATAAAAGGGATAAATTATGGGAAGTGACCAGTACTTATACAAAAGTCATGTTGTTGTTAAATTGTTAAGTTGTGCACTTTTGTTATTCCTGTGTGTCTAATCAGTGATGTTGTGACACTATTTGCTATTGTATTGCACTAGTGCTACTGCTACTGTATACTCAATGGAGTCTGTCCCCCTTAATGCTCAGGGTATGTTCACACGATATACTGCGGCGCGTACAGTACGCGCCGCAGTGCATCGTGTGTTTCGCGAGCTCGTGCTAATACACGGCCCCATAGACATGCATTAATCGCAGCGCATATTCGCCGCAAATAATTGACATGTCACTTATCTCCCCGCGTGTACAATATGATCGTATTGTACGAGCGAGGAGAGGAGGCGTAATCCATAGTTCTCTATGAGAGCTATGGATTACCATAATTATGGGGCGCATTTCCCCGCGTATTAAGCACAGTATGCTGCAAAATACGCGGCTAAATGTGCCCCAAAATAAGCCGTGTGAACATACCCTTAGAGTAGGAGACACTGAACCATTGGCTGGAGCCCAGAAATCCACTGCGTAAGGACAGTGAAGTTGAATGTATGAGATGGGTCCTGGAACTAATGGTCCCAAGAGAGGTCGCTTATGAGCGAGGGCTGCATAGTGGTGAGTCTGAGGGTTTATGAAAAGAGACCAGTGGCTACATATTGGTAGGAGCTTTAGCTTTGTACTTGGAAAGGTTGTCCATAAATGTGGCATGGAGCATGAGAGAGTACAGTAAGCTGCACTGGAAGAAGGAAGGTGTCAACAGTGTTTTGTAACGAGTCTTTTGTGATATGATCCAACTGCAAGTGGGAGCTCAGAGATTTGGATGGTGAAATTACAAAGTTACTGACAAATTGATAAGTATACGCAGTTATGCAAGTTATTATTTTACTGTTAAAGAGGTAGTACCTCAGTTGCTGTGCTTGGACTTGTCATTTATCCACTCTATGGATGTCGTTGGTCAGCAGGTAATTCCTGAGAAAGGGAGAAATTTAGTGGCCACTAGGATCCTCATAGGTGCCACTCACCTTTCTGGTGCGACCCAGCAAACTATCTCTAGTGGGGAAACTTGCAGTAGGGGGTAGGCCACCCTACACCCATTGCAACATGGAAGGTTCAAGCAAAAGCTTTCAGCCATCTTGGATGCAACCTCCTCTCCTAAAGGATTTACAATATTGTACACTGTCTTATAGGCTCCAGCAAGAAACTGCAAATAGTTTTACACCTGTTTCACTGTTTAACTGTTTATCCATCAAGGGAGAGGAAAAAAAAACATCATGCAAAGTGGCATAAACCATTAAGCTTTTGTGCCACTTTATAAGAAGAAAGAAAACCTTGTCAATGCACCAACTGGTTTCAACATTTTTCCCAGTGGAAGTGTACCACCCCTACTCCACACCCCTATACACTTCACAAGAATGCTTACAGATTTTTTTTCATGAGGAGAATTCTTTTTATTGTAGCATGTTTCAATCCATTATTTTTAGTGGAGAATGCAGTGCCATATGGAGGTACCATACGGCTGCTCACAGAGTGCAGTAATAAAGACTCATAGGGACTCTATATTCACAGCACTGGCTCTGAGCACCCCGTTTTGCCATGTTCATGGGACCTTAAAAAAGCAGTAATAAATTATTTAATGTATTTATTCAGATTCACACTGTCTATTATTAGACAACATATTTGCGGGGTGTACTTCGGCATGTAATTGTGCTGCAATATGCCTGAAGTATGCCCCGCAAGTACAGTAAAATCATAGTACTCATTGAGTGCTATGATAACCCGGCATATTTCTTGGCCTATACTGTGCTCTCATAAAAAGAAGTGACATGTCACTTCTTTCAGGCAATTACACGGCGAGGAAAACAAACGTAATAGTAGGCCTGGCCATAGCGCTGTTGAAAATACACGCTGACCAGCACATACTTTCAACAGCAGACATATTGCTACTCATACAGGTACGTGCCACAATACACAGTGTGAACATACCCTTAGATTTGGTTTAAAAATAAGAAACAGATGTATCAAACAGATGATCACAAGGTCAAACACACATATGTCTATGCATGCATCGTATGTTTGTCAATATTTAACACATATAAGGGCATGTCCCCACTGCACGGGTTTTCGGCCGGTTTTTCAGCCGGTTTGCGGTTTTTCAGACCGCCTGAAAACCGCCCGAAAATGAGCACAATTGTGCTCTATGGAAAACCCGTGCAGCAGTCCCCACTGCACGGGTTTTCCGCCCGGCGGATTTGTCGCCGGCAGACCGGCGACAAAACAGTGAACATGCACAATCTTCCGTCCGGTTTACTGGACGGAACATGTGCATCTCAATGGGAGGGGGAGGGCGTCTCGCTCATCGTGGAAAAGCTGTCCCCCCCGCGGCCGTGGGGAGGCGCAAAACAGGACAAATACCGGCCGGCAAACCGGCCGGTATTTGTCCACAGCCGAGTCAACGGCCCCTAATGAAGTAACTGTATCAGGTCTATACACCTATACTTTCCTTAATTCCTAACATTTCTCTTCCACACACAAGAATCTACTGAGATGAGAAGTGAATTGCTGAACTCAAGAGCTCTAGGGCCTAAGTGCTCTTGTAAACTACGGTGACTCATTCTTTAATACAATCCTCAAGAAACCAATGTAAGAAAAAAAAAATGATGTGGCAAGGACTGGGAATAAAAATAGCACAGCATTAAAATATCTGCAGTGGGTCTTACAGAGACGATAATTATATTTGGCAGCACTGTAGAGAATCGACTCACATGGGATAATGCAGTAAATAATTCCATAGCTTGGACATTCATATAATTTCTCTGACAATTATTTAGTCAGAACTGGTTGGAACCAACTGAGAATGACAAAAACTCAGAAATGCTGCATTTGATTTACAAGTTTTTCTATGGATCAAACAGACTCTTTTACTGTGCAGGTGATGGATGTAACAAACTATTTTGTCGCATTAGTAAAGTGAAGTGTTTAAGCCAGCTGCATAATTGGTGGAAGAAAACAATGTTTAACAAATCAAAAGTCTGACACATTTCTGCCATATCTAACCTGCTGAGCATGCTCCCATATTTGACAGGAACTGCCTCTGTTAAGACTTCAAAAACTCCAGCCACGCTGTGGTCCCAATGAAGAGTTCAATGAAATCTGTATACAGTGACCTACAGTGGATTAGTCTGCAAATTCATTAATTTATACTCCACTTGGGTGGCCTAGCACATTTAAAATATAAGCACATTGATATGTACAACTGAATATTTATACCGTTGTATTCGTATTTGATGAATCCGTGACCAAGGTATATCGAAAGTAGACTGCAACTTCATAGGCATATTAGACATACAGGGCGACATGTATGAACGGGGCTGCGCCAGATATCTGGCGTCTTTACAGCCCGATATCCAGTGCAGCCCCATTCATACATTTTCAAATCTCCCACATGCCACTGCGCCCGATCTCAGGGGGTGTGCGGGAGGAGGGGCACACTAGAACCATAGCGAAGCTATAGATTTATAGCTTAGCTCCGCCATTTCTGGGCGCATTACCGCAGGACCAGGAATGCCACTCTACAAGTGGTATACCTGCTGCCGCACGGTCATGCAAGCGCTGGAATGCACCTGATATATGACCCACTGTAGAGTGGCTTCATAAATCAGGCGCATTCTATGCATTTTTTAATCACATGAAATTTTGCCGTGTAAACGCCAAATTTCATACATGTCGCCCACAGTGTACTTTCCAACATACACACCACTTAGCATTCAAGTATGTCATGAATATTATAGGGCCACTCTTTTTTAGTCACTATAACTATACCTAACATTATAATGCTCTATCAGAGAAAAAATGTCTACCCCCTTAGGCCAGGTTCATATATAAAAGATTGTTGCATAAAATCTATGAAGCTAATTGGCAAAAAACTTCAGGAAAAATTATTATGTCAAATGCACACCAAATCACATGGATTATGGTGCAAGTTTCAGGATTTTCCTGCATATACAGATGGCATCTAGATAAAAAAAAAAGAAAACTGGGTCTCATTTATCAAAATTGTACAGTAAAACTGTGTTTTTTTGTCTAAAGCAACAAATCAGAGCTCTTGGTTGCTATTGGCTTAATCTTAGTGTTCGACAGTTTTGATAAATGAGGTCCACTATATTGACTTTCCCTGGCACATTTTGGCAATGCTTCCTTGGTTCCCAACTAGTCCAAACAACTTTAGCCTCATGAAGGCTGAACTAGGAATAGCAGAGTCGATATGCCAATCACTGCTGTACAACCTCCCATAGCCTAAACAGAAAGTGGGAGCCTGAAGCTGACTGTGGTTCTTCAAAAAAGCATAGTGAGACAAACCCGTTGAACCTTATTTTTCTGAAGCCTCTCATGACTGGAATTGTACAACATCAGACAGGCATTGACATTATATCATTTAAAAAAAAAGATCATTTAATAACTGGAAATTGCTGCCAAACAGGAGATATGGCTTAAAGGGGTGTTCTCGCTGCAAAGATAATATCTGTAATGATGGGGACAGTAAAAATAAGCCCTTTTGCAATTGGTTTGTATTACCTAAATCATTTAGTATAGCAGCTATTAGCTAATGTGTGTCTAGAGCTAAATCTGAAGCCTGGGGGGAGGGGGTTTGGGCCATGCCCCTTTGCGGTGATTGGCTTCCTGATATTTCATTTAGCCTTGGGGGGTCAAGCCCCCTTTGTGAGACATGCCCCCTGTGCTGTGAATGGCTGCCTGCCCTCTCTTCCCTCTGAGCTGTGTGAAAACGAAACTGAAACTGGCTTTCTGTGCTGGCTGTATCTCTGTTCTCATTGTCTTTCACTCTCCTCTGAGCTGTAATACAGGCTGCATGAGCTCTCTGTGCTCCTCCAAATGATAGCTCTATGTGAAGGATCAGGGCAATTATTGAGTCTCTAGCTGCTAGATTCCATCTCCCACCCATGTAACACAGCCCTATACATTCTGTTCCCCCTCTACCTCCTGTCTGATAACAGAGGGGGGAGCAGAGTTTCACATTTGTTTCATAATTTCAAGCTGTATGTATAACTGTTAACCCCAATACAGGTTTTCTGATTACAAGGAGTTGGTGGAGGGAGGTGACAGCTCTCCAGGCATGAGAACTATTGCAGGAGGTCTGCAGAGCAGTGACATCCTCCCTCTTCCACTGCTCACACATAATGATGTTGGGAGGGAGTGTAATGATGTCACCATTCTTCAGCGAGGGAAGATCTACCTACTGGGAGGAGAGACCCGCCCCTGGATTTGAAGCTGTGAGAGAGAGAGTGCAAGATGCCTGCGAAAGCCTTTATTGAGAAAAACCCTTTAAAGGTGGCAATAGAGAAAGGAGGAATTCCATATACATGAAGAAAGGTACTGGAATGAATTATGAGCACAAATGTATAAAAGTAGTCCTCAAGAGGTTTTATTTTTGATGAAGATGTTGTCTTGGATATTTACTTTGTTTTGTTTTACTCAGGAAATGGTTGAACTATTATTCCGTTTTTCATAATTTCTTCCTAGTTTATTGGTAAGAAGAATAAATCCTTTACCCATAAACAAGGCTGCGGCTTTTTAGTTTGCTGCTTGTGCAGGAAAGGTATTAAGAGCTGTTTGAGTAATTTATTTAATACTATGCTAGTGCTATGAAGGAAATACATTACACTAAACACAGGTCACCTGACATGATATGTGGCCCCCAACACCAACAACCAGAACATATTCATTTAGAGCCACAAGTCAGAACAATTAGTGGAAGTATTATTTCGAATAAACCTGACAAACCTTAGAATCGAATGACACAGATCTCACTATGAGTCCCAGCTAAAGCATATGAACTAATTTCCATTACTGTTCTAATCAGACAGCGTCCAGGATTTTCTTATTAACTATGACTTTGTCAACTTGATTTACATGGTTTTCTCTGGCGTACTGACAGCTGGCCTGAATCATTTAGTGTTATTGCAGAAGCTGGAGTCTGTCCTGTGTTGCTTACTGTGAGTTCAGGTAAAGGTCATACTAATTCAAGAAACCTTAAAGTAAGGTAAAAAAGTTCATGTTGAACACCTGAAAAGTAAATTTTAGTGCATAAACATTTAGTGAATTTCCTAGAGCCTGAAAGACAACTCTTTTCAGGGTTGATATCCATTCAGAAGCTAAGATAATTTTACCAGGTGAGGCAGGGGAAATGTAATATGTCATGCTAAGCATTTAGATAATTAACCGTCTATGTAAGGGCTGATTAAAATTTGCGTTGGAGATTTCTTTTGGAAGCTCTGTCACAGAGGTGGCACTGGGTCTGTAAAATGATAGACACCAATGGCATCCGACATTCTACTGACGACAACAGACTCGGTCGATGGCAGTATCAGACTGGGATGCCTGGGGCCACCAGTGGAGTTGATTCTTGAATCCCACCAGTGGGGTTGATTCCTGGGGCACAGTAGTGGATTTGAATCTTAGGGCCCACCAGTGGAGTTAGTTCTTGGGGGCCCACCACTGGAGTTGATTCCTAGGGCACACCAGTAGAGTTGATTTCTGGGGCCCAGAAGTGGATTTAATTCTTGGGGCCCACCGGTGGAGTTGATTTTTGGGACTCACCAGTAGAGTGAATTCTTGGGGCGTACCAGTGTAGTATATTCTTGGGGCCCACCAGTGGAGATAATTCTTGGGGGCCCATCATTGGAGTTTATTCTTGGGGGCCCATCAGTGGAATTGATTTGTGAGGCCCACCAGTAAAGTTGATTCTTGGGGCCCACCAATGGAGTGGATTCTTGGACCCATGACTGTACATGTACATATCCTTATAGGTTCCTTTAACATGATGCTATTTCATATGGATTCCTTTGTTGGATGTTGTAGTGTTGAATGGACCTCTCTCACCTGAATACTTCCTTACTGAATTTTTTCTAACTAACTGTACCTACCTACTCTGTGTAAACCACATGGCTAGAATATAGGTTTTCCTCATGGTGTCCATCATTTTAAAGGGATTATCTCACAACAAAGAGTAGCTTTCAATTAGCTTTTAACTGTCCGGAAAGATAAATGAAGACTTTTACTAAATACATTGCCCTTTTGATATTGCCCTAGTTAGGACATAGGAGGGATATTATTTGCTCTGCTTGCACACAAGTATTTCTAGGTTATTATCCATATCACCCTTCTTGATAACACAAGAGAGGAATTTGGGCCCCCTCATGGTGGGATGGAGCACAGTTTTTATTTCTAACAAGATTAGCTTGTTTACATTTGATGACCAACTGTTTTCACTCCTTGAAGCATTGTAGCTTTGCATGTCACTGTACCACTCAGCTAGTTATAGAGGAGCTAAATACTGTGGGTACGGAAAGATTCAGCCCCTTTTTAAATTTTTCACTCTTTGTTCATTGCAGTTTTTGGTAAGATAAAAAAAAAATTACATTTTTTTGCCATTTTTGTACACTCTTCACCCCATCTTAAAAAAAAAAACAGAAATGTAGATTTTTTGCAATTTATAAACAAGAAAAACTAAATATACTTAGTTTAAGTGTTCAGACCCTTTGTCAGTATTGATTTGAAGTACCTTTTGAGTAGTACCGCCGACTTCTTGGGAAGAGCAACAAATTTTCACACCTGGATTTGGGGACCTCTCCATTTTGCCCTTTTTAAATCCCTCCAGTTCCCTCAGGTGGGTGGTGAACATTTGGTGGAGAGCCTTTTCAAGTCTCTCCCAAAATGCTCAATTGGGTTTTGGTCGGGGTTTTGGCTGGGCCCCGGGCAAGAAAGGGCATAGAGTCGTTTTGAACCACTGCTTTGTTTTTTTTGCTGTGTTTTTAGGTCATGGGCTTGTTGGGAAAAGGAACCTTGGCCCCTGTCTGAGGTCCCAGTGCAAATCTGGAAGAGGTTTTTATCAGGATATCCCATACTTTCCGCATTTGTCTTTCCTTCAATTTCAAACCGTCGCCTGTCCTGCAGCTTTAAAAACCCCCATCATAGCCGCCAAACCCCTGTTTACTGTTGGGGATTTTTATGGGGAGGTGATGGCCTGGTTTTTTCCACAAATACCGTTTTTAATTAACAAAAAAGTTAATCTTGTCTATCAGGCAGAGATCTTTTTTCGCATAGTCGGGAGTCCTTTCGTGTTTTTTTGCAAACTGTATGCGGCTTTCGATGTTTGCACTGAGGAGAGGTTTGTTGGCATACTCTGCCATAAAAACCCGATGGTGGGGGCTGCAGTGATATTGACTTTGGGAACTTTCTCCTTTCCCTGCGCATCCCTGGAACTCAGCCACAGTGATCTTGGGGTTCTTCTTTACCTCTTCACCAAGGCTTTTCTCCCACGATTGCTTAGCTTGACTGGATGGCTAGGTCGAGGAAGAGTTGTGGTCATCCAAACTTCTTCCATTTAAGGATTATGGAGGCCACTGTGCTCTTAGGAACCTTGAGTGCTGCAGAAATTATTTTGTAACCTTGGCCAGATCTGTGCCTTGCCACAATTCTGTCTCTGAACTCCTTGGGCAGTTCCTTACACATCATTTGCTCTGATATGCACTGTAAGCTGTGAGGTCTTATATAAAAAAAGGTGTGTGCCTTTCCTAATCAAGTTCAATCAGTTTAATTAAACACAACTGGACTCCAATGAAGGAGTAGAACCATCTCAAGGAGGATCAGAAGGAAATGGACATAATGTGAGTTAAATATGAGCAAAGGGTCTGAATACTTATGACCGTGTGAGAGTTCAGTTTTTCTTGTTTAACAAATTTGCAAAAATATCTACATTCCTGTTTTTTTTTCTTTAAAGATGGGGTGCAGAGTATACATTAATGAGAAAAAAAATGAACTTTTTTGATCTTACCAAATGGCTGCAATGAAACAAAGAGTGAAAAATTTAAAGGTGTCTGAATACTTTCCGTACCCACTGTATGCTAATCACTGCTCTAGAACCACCCACAGCATTAACAGGCAGAGTGAGTGTAATGCTGCCTGTGACTCTGTGAAGCAGTATGGTGAGAAAACTCCTTTAACGAATGCAATGGCTCTGCATGATGCACTTTGTTTTTTCTTATTTTCGACAGAATCTGCGCTGGAGGTTTCAAATGGAATCTCCGGATGTTAACAGATATTAATTGGGACTAAAACGTATTATACTTTACAGCTTTCTATTGTGGCTCATAAAATGGGAAGGTCTCGAACTCAGTTTCTGAAAACAAGAAGGGTACATATGGAATAACAACTCAAGAGTACTTCTCTTTTATTATGACTTTGATGAAAAAAGGTATAGACCATAATCAGCAATAAAAATATAGAAAAATGTCGCTCACTATCTGTAGTGATTCTCAGTCCAAATCAGCAATCATCAGCATTGCAAGTATCAAATATGGTTCAAACTGTGAATCCAGCAAAATTAGCAGAAATGGGATTATAAAATACATTTTTTGCAGTTTTTTACGTATGAGTGCTGGATTCACTGTATAGACCATAATTACTCTGGATACTCAACCCCTCTCTATTTAGAAAAGCTGGTATGATCTTGGTGCATTGTATAGAGTGGACTACATTCTTCTAATCTTGTCTGAGAATCTTTGAGTAAATGTCTAAGCCATAATATGTAATTGTTAAACTGGCTAAAAAACATATGGCTACTGTCAGTGTGACACTTGTTCAGCCAATAGCTCTGTCCCCTGATCTTCCTAAACCAGCATATCTACTGGTAAACCAAAGGAAAGGGCACGGTGAGTGTCACAAGACAGATCGTGGATACACTGGAGATTACACTAACCACACCAGGGAACCGAGTGTAAGGATTCACCAGAGCCCGCTGCTAGGCAGAATGAACTCGGCTGTAGTGAACTCCCAGGTCACTACCCCTGACTCTGGGCCACTTATAGTGACAGCTGAAATGCCAACGAAGTACGTAGGGAGCAGGCAGAGGTGTAACAAGGTCACAGGCAATAAGGTCAGTAGAGGCGGCAGGCATAGAGTAGTCAGAAGTCCGAAGCAGAGGGTTAAAACAGAGAAACACAGGAACAAGGCAAAGTAATGCAAACTAGTATTGAGAATGCAGCAGTTGCAGGGGGAGGTGTCCTAGTTTATTGGAATCCATTGGAGGTCAGGAATATCCCATCCATCTAAATCTTAAAGAACCTGGGCACGCATGCCATAGGGGTCGTGTAAGAGCTTGCTGGCCATGGTCAGAGTCAGGGAGCAGTGCAGTAGCAGGGAGAGGTGACTGACAGCCGGGACAGGGAGAGCAGACACAAAGAACATCCACAATCTGGAGTGGGGACCATGCGTACCATGACAGTGCGCATCTACATGCCTGATCATCATTTTTTTTTTATATGGTCACATATTCACTGGTTAAAAGGAGTAATTGTTTATTCAAGTTCTAAATGTGTATTTTTTATTTTATTTTTTACATTTTTTTTGTAATACCCCCCAAAACACCTCCCCATCTGAAATGGCAATTTTTGTCCCGGGATTTGAAAACGTTTTCCCTCTTTCCCTTTGGGGTCCTTTGACCGGGTGGGAAAAATAGAGGGGGGGACCCCAACAATAAAACATTAATACCCCTTTTCCCAAAAAGGAGAACTTCTCAAAAGGGTTTGAAATTCAAACAGGTTATGAAAAAAACCCTTGTTTTCTGAACTAGCAGGGTACCCCTTTCAATATCCGGGTTAAACTAAAGCGGGTTTTCAAATTTTTTATTGAGTTTCCCTTTCTGTTCCATCATATAAACAGAAAGCCGAAATAATGAGGGTTCCCGTATTGGGATAAAATGATCGAAAAACAAGGGGCCTGAGGGACCTCGGGAAAATGAGGTATTTTGGCCCAATAAAAATTTTTAAATAAAATACTGTCTAATACATAGAAAGTGTGAATGTACATTAGATATTCTTAAAATTTGGGCACTTTTTCCCATATTTTTGATAAACCCAGGCCATGTTTATACAAAGCTTATTTTAATTTTTACACCTTTTTTTTTTTGGTTTTTCCTTTTATGTCACAATTTAGCGAAAAAATTTTCCCGGGGTTTTTTTGCGCATGGTGTCTTAGGCTTAGCCTCTTCTTTTTAAATAAATTGCCACAACCCCTTTCCAAAGAAAATTACCCAAAAACAGAAAATAAAAATGGGGGAAAAGAAAGTACGCTAAAAATTATGGGTGAAATTTTTCGACAGAATTTGAGAAAACTGCCAAAATAAATGTTTCCCCAATGTATCCAGGCTATTCAAAATTGTTTTTGGGACCCTTTTCAAACTTTTTTTGGGGGTACTTTTCCCCCAGGTACCCCGATGAATCCCGCAACGCATCCATAGGGAACAAAAGTGCAAGCGTAATCTCTTTTCGACTATGAGTGCTCTGTTTCCCAAACATAAGCGCTTACTGTACCGGACATGATAGTGCTGTTGACGCTCTATTTTATCCAGTACAGAAAGGGACTAAACTGTAGTGTGAACCTAGCCTAATATACATTATTATTAATTTTTTTTAGTATAGGCAGTGTAGACACATAAACTGATCTACAGGGTTGTATAAAAATGCTTCTAGTTTCTTATGGTTGTCTATGATTCTAATTCAAAGATACCAAAATGAAATTTTATCTCCGACCCAACAAATTAAATAAGTCTCACTGGGCACTGTTTGTTTTAAAAATAAATTTTTTTTTTTCACATTTATTATGTTTGTATTTTTATCTCCATTCCACAAATTCCTATTTGGAAAGACACAAAATAGTTCAGTAGAAGAAATGCTTAATTAAAGGAAATTATTAAAGGGTTTGAGCCCTGATAAACTTTTAATACAAAAAGTGAACATATCGTATGATTAGTGAAGTCTGGACTCTGGGACTCCCACCAATCACAAGAATGTGGGTCTTAAATTCGCTGTTTGAGTGAAGCTGGAGTCAACTGGAGATCTGAAACTTCTGACACCAACAATGGCTTTTTTAAGTGACCAAGATTTTTTTTGCATTAATATATTTATTACATATATCTGGATATAACCTAATTTAACGCAGTAACTCAAAGACAAATTAGTGCTGATTTAACCTTTCCACACAAGGTTCTGGAGCTGCAGTATGGTATTTCTTGTCTCCTTCATTATTGAATTAGTTTTCAGTTACGATACCTTTATATTTCTCTTTCTTTTGCTGCTATTTTTTTAAACCAAATCAGGATGAATTGGAACAAGAAAAAGGTTTAAAGAGGCCTTGGGCCATTTACTTTGGGAGATTTTGGGATAATTTGCATCAGTGTTTGTTAGCCAAACCCAGAAATGGGACATGAACAGAGAAAAGTACAATGGAAAAATTTTGCAATCTTTCCACTGTTTTGGGCCTTTTCCTGGTTTTTTGGGTTATTTAAACAATGAAAAAAAACTGACCTATCTTCCTACTGTTGGACCTTCTCCTGGTTTTGGCTTATTAATACTAATGAAAAATACTGACCTAAATACTGCCATGTGAATTTGGCCATAGCTGCATATTTGCTGCTGTTAGACTTTTAATGAATTAATTAAAAGTCAATATCAGCGATACCAAGCCCACAGCACGTGGAATTGCCCGTCCCCAAAAACAATATAATAAAATGGAAAAAAGGTTGGCTATTAATTAAAAAATATACAAAATTTTAAAAATACAGAGGGTTTGTACCAAATACACTGCAAAATAACCCGTTAAAACATAACTTTTACAAACTATTTAAAAAAAATTAAATCTAAACCCCTATATATTACCACTGCATACCTAGATGATACAGCATACTGTACACTATCTGCCATGGAGTAAACGCCCCCCCGATAAGAGCGGCTCCGCTTTAATGACAGACAATGTCACTACATGCGTGTATAAACACCTTAAATCCCAGCTATCCCATCTGGATTTAAGTGTTATACACCAGTATGACATGCTGTCATTAAAGCGGGGCCGCTCTTTATCGGGCGATACTCCACTGGCAATAGTGAACAGTATGCTGTAACATCTAGTATGCAGTGGAAATATAGGGTTTAGATATTAATATTTTAAATAGTTTAGTAAAAGTTATGTTTTAACAGGGATTATTATTTGCAGTGATATATTGTCTATTAATTTACTCACTAATCAGTTTTATACTTTGCAGTATAACCTTTCACCAAAGCATGATGCAACTGTACTTCATGCGGTCGATAAAGTAATACGCAGTCGCTGAGTCTATACCCTACATGGCGGGTGGAGGTTATTAATGAGATCAGAGATAAATCTGGTTCTGGCCATTTACCTATTAAAATGTTGCGTTAAAGCAAATCTGTCACATGGTTTATGCCCCCCTCCCCTCTTGCTGAGGCCAGCACCCGCGGTTTGCAGTGCGGTATTCCGTAGTCTGTACGATGCTGTAGTTTGAGAGCATTTATACTCAAATCTTATTCATGAACAGGTGTTAGCCCCGCCCACCAAAGACTAGCCCCACCCTCCTGGCAGTTATCCACATGTTTCTACCTATTCAAAGTAAAAGGTTTATCAGTTGAGGTGGGTGGGGCTAGCCACAGGTGGGCGGGGCAAAAAACTGACTCTTTTCATGACTCTTTTCTGGCTGAAAACTGCAGATTTGAGCACTAAATACTCGAAAACTACAGTATCTTACAGAAAAAGAGACACATGCGGAAACAGCATTCTACACGGGCTTTACTGCCCTTAGAAAGGGGGGGGCAGGCTTTTTAAAAGCACCACAGAAAATTTAGTTTTGTAAAGGCCATGGCACAAGGCCCCCCCCTGACAAAATTTGGGGGGTATGACTGGTTGCTTAGCACCGGGGGCCCAAAAAAACTTCCACCCCGAAATTTTAATTTTAATAACACCCTCCATTGAGCAGATTGTAGTAAGAGAGCCATATTACAAAACTGTTATGCAAAATTGCTTTTTTTTCACTTTGCTTCCGCAAGAATTTGGAATAAAGGCGCATGTATCCAAAATGATAATGATAAAAAACAAGCCTTCACACAGGTCCATTGGCTGATAATTAAAATTATTAAAATTATATATTAAAATATTGGCCTCAGAAAATAGTGCTGCAAAGCAAATTAAAACAAAAGGTAGTTTAAAAAAAAAATAGTAAAACAGAGTCTTACATACAGAAAAAAAGATAGCGACAGTGAACCACAGAAAAATGAAAAAAAAAAAAGGTGAAATTCTTTTTCATATTCTACCCCATCAAAAAAATATTTTGGGTTTCCCAGTTTATTATATGGTGTTGTAAATTATACCATTAAAAAGCCCTGATGCGGCTATGTAGATGGAAAAATTAAAAGTTGTGTCTCGTGGAAGGCAGGAAGGAAAAAAATGAATGTGATGTTCCTACTTAGGTAGGAAGAGGTTAAAGGGTGGGGTTGCTATGTATAAGATGAATCATCTGTATTTTATTTGCATGTTATTATTTAGGGGATATAAATCCGTATTTTTTTTTCTTTTTTATAAGACTAGTGTATTAGGTTATAGTCCATTTTGTATTGTTTTTAATTGGCTTTATATTTGTGTGGTCTTGTGTTTATATCAATAAATTGATATCTGAAACCATCTAATACAACATTGCAGTCCACAATTTGCTCCTTCGGGCGATTTACATTTTTGCTTGTTACTTGTACAAATGTCATTATCTGTGCCCTCCTATTTGCTTTTTTTATTGGCTACTTTAATTATTAATCCCATGCAAATAATAAAGATATGTTATACATCTCTTTAGCATTCACTATATCACCGTGTGTGCTATAGTTGGAGCAAAGTAGGCTCTATGGAATAAAACTAGATCTCTGGGGCACCATTTGGAAATACAAAACTCTTTCAGCCGCTCCAACAGCCTAAACCCCTTATAAAAAAAGAGTTTCCAACTGCAACAGCTATTTTTAAAGGTTTTTTGGGTGAATAAGGGGCCTTAAATTTCTTTAGATGGTTACTTTCCTTTTAGGGGGAGCACCATAAGGGGAAAGAGACTTCTCGGGCCCCAATTATTTGGAAAATCAAACAAGAATACTTTAGGGAAAAGAACTAAGGGCCACATTAAAGAAAAAAATCTAGGGCTAAAATTTACCTGTGCCCAAGCAGCCATCACAGCGCCCCCTTTCACTTCAATAGTGCTCTGGAAAAATTAAAAGGGGCTTCTGATTTGGTTGCTATCGCCAACAAGGTGAATTTTAGACCTAGACAGTTTTCATACATGTGGCCCTAAATCTCTGGTGCCACCTACTAGAAGTAGCATCCCTTACAGCCAAATCCACCTACTAAAGACCCTTGAAAAATGACTGCGGATTTTGAGTTAAGCTAATAAATCTTCCATAAGAAAGGGTCTATGGTGCTCTCCTCGAGGAGAAACTTTACTTCCCTACAACATAGTTGCAGTGGGGCATTAAATGCAAGATCGTAATTTAAAATAGAGCTGCTTAATACTGAAAGCACATGATACATAAACGTCCAGTGTTGGACTGAGGTACTTTGGGAAGTTTAAGGAAATTATTCTGAGGGCCCAGCCAGCAATTGCACAAATTAAGTGCATATCCTCTTTTAAACTGAATAAAGACTTAGGGCGACATGTCCCAATACAATGTCACGCTATGCACCTAAATTATGCAACGTGCCTAGATAGGCGCATCAATTTTACAATATAAAGTAGACCACACATCAGATTTGTGACAGGTTTGTTCATTCAGGCACACTATACACTGTGCCTTAAAACTAGCATGGCGGTGCCTCTTTTCAGACATGTCACCCTTAGGCCATGTTCACACGGCTTATTCCCGACGGATTTATGAGCCGGATTGCACTCACAAATCCGCCGTGAATAAGGGGTGGGGCGGGGGCGAGGCCGGAGCGCGGCAGGGGCGCCGCTCCCCGACCCATAGACAATGCATTGTTTACGGCGCGTCCGCGCCGTAAATAATGTGCATGTCACTTTCTCCCCCCGCAGCGGATTCGCCGAGTGGGGAGGAGCGACGGAATCCACTGTCTCTATGAGAGCAGTGGATTACCGTAATTACTCCGACGGATTGGCGCCGTACTGCAGCGCAAATCCGGCGCGCAGTACGGAGCCAATCCGCGGCAAAATAAGCCGTGTGAACGAGGCCTTAAAGTTAATTTATGAAACAAACTCAACTATAAAGTGATCTGTTTATTCTGTCTAGGACTCCACCTCATGAACCCTGCCATGTTCAACCTAATTTACCAAGTAAGGACCAGGGTCTACTGGAGGATCTCCTGTGCTATCCTCCTCTCATGCGGCAAAAATCCACTAGGCCTTACTGCAAAATCATTTAAACATATTCTCTTTTAGGTTTCATGCAATATGTTACATTGTACCATGAAGTTCTGGATGTAGCACAACAATCTTTTATTAGCACCCCTATGCAGCTTCAGACTGGCCTACATGGGGGAAACCCACAGTGAGCCCCTGGACATGTTAAATCTGAGGCTATTTTTCAAGGAGAAAGGCAGAGATAGGGAGGAAAAAATCAAAAAGCATGTACAGTATGTGCAGTCATGTACAGTAGCTGTAGGGTGGGCCCCAAGAGTCAACTCCACTGGTGGGCCCCAAGAATCAACTCTACTGGTGGGCCCCAAGAGTCAACTCCACTGGTGGCCCCAAGAGTCAACTCCACTGGTGGGCCCCAAGAATCAAATCCACTGGTGGGCCCCAAGAGTCAACTCCCACTGGTGGGCCCTAGGCACCCCATTGTGACACTGCCCCTGTGCAAGCAAAGAAAACACATTCAGTATCTACATAGACAAAGATGTTTGTTCGACCATGATTTGTATCGCTTGTTTTAATCCTATGTGTCACTTATCCCAAAGGATTTTCACAGCAGCATAATAAAATCTAATTTTTAGAAGACTAAAAGTGAACCAGACATGAGTCTTCGAAAAGTAATTTTTACTACCAGCAGAGGTGAGCAATCTAACTAGGATTAGTCAAGCCTCGTGCCTGCATGCCAAACTTCAAACTCATCTAAACATACTATAAATATTTTAATCGCTGAGAGAAAGGATTTAGTTGATTAAAAAAAGTCATTAGAGTTTGGCAAAAGATGCAATGCGCTGAGAATGTGTAAGCACTTAACAGTGAGCCCTGAAGGGATATTATTGATGTTTTGCCCAACTGCATTAAAGCATTGATTAATCTTTCA
This sequence comes from Phyllomedusa bahiana, assembly GCA_025379985.1. Classification (NCBI taxonomy): domain Eukaryota; kingdom Metazoa; phylum Chordata; class Amphibia; order Anura; family Hylidae; genus Phyllomedusa; species Phyllomedusa bahiana. The sequence continues at coordinate 21,191 of JAODAL010011865.1, read as the reverse complement.
TGAGATATGTATAGGAATAGCTTTTTTTTGTAACTGGGCTTGTACATTGACGGAACATGATTACTTATCGGACCCCTGCTTGGCATAATAAACACATCCTGAGATGGGTACAAAACACAGAGATTTTTGCAATGCACCATGCCTCTACAAATACATCTATCATAGCTGACACCATGTTCTCTTGATGAAGTAAATAAGAGTTTTAGACCTAAGGGTTTATCCCACAAATACAGCCTCTGGCTATATGTACTACTAGAGCATATGGAATTTATAAAGGGGATCTCCTACTAGGGACCCCACTTCTATGAGCCATTATACAGAGAAACTCTAGTGACTACTGCATATTGATAGGGCTAATCCCTACTGAAACCACACTTACCAACCACAGCAGGTTGTAGCCATTTAATAGAGTTGTCCAGTATACAAAAAATAAATGACCAAAAATGTATACTTACCTTCCTCCTCACTTTTGATCCAGCACTAGATCTGTGGCATCTCTCCCCAGTCTTCTGTTTAGCTCCATGCACCAGTCAAATGGGACATCCCCTCTGCAGCTGCTGATTGTCTGCAGCAGTCGTGTCACTGCCTTATATTACTGTTCAAAAGTGAGCAGCACCTGACAATGATGTTAGGCAAAGGCATGTGACCACTGCAGATAATCAGTGGCTGCAGTGGTGAAATCCTGTTCAGCCGGGGCAAGGAAGTGAACAGCAGACTAGGAAGAAATGCCATAGAGCCAGTGCTGGAATAGAGGTAAAAGAGGAAGGTGATTTTGAGTTTTATTTTTATTTGATAAGCGGTATCGTCATTATTTTTTACTTATCGGACAACCCTTTATAAGGCTATGTTCACACGGGGTAATTTTGGCACACATTTCACCACGTATATGCGCTCTAATATGGGCGAGATGCATGCTGAAATTACGGTAATCCATAGTTTTGCATGCGCGAGGAGATAAGTGACATGTAATGCATGTCTTTGGGGCCGGCGGGCTGACGCCTCCCCCGCGCTGCGGGAGTTTGTGCTGATCGATGATTGTGTGAACATAGCCTAAGAGTGAGGCCTCACGTTCCAGCTATCTTGCAACCAGTGGGTAAACTGAAACATTTGGAAATGCCTGTTTCTGCCTTCAGGGTATGTTCACACGGGGTAATTTTGGCGTGCATTTGCGCTCTAATACGGGCGAGATGCATGCCAAAATTACGATAATCCATATACAAACAACAAAAAGATCCAGTGAATGCACCACTCCAGGTAAGGTGAAAAGTTTATTGAAAAAAAGTTAAAACATCCAAAGAAATCGCATCAAACCGATGCGTTTCGGAGCCGATGCTCCTTATTCATGGCATAGCATTATAGTGAAATGTACACAGTTTAAATAGCCCGATACCCGGTCATGTGATGCCGGTCATGTGATCGGGCTAAATAAAAACAAACAATCTTAAAACAAAACATGCTTATATAAAACAAACATTGCGATGCAAGGATGTATATATTAATATTTGATATTAATTTTAGTATTGGCAAATAAAATCATGTCTTTTATTCAATCCATTAGGAAACCTGGTGTCTAACTTAAAGATCCACCAGGCTTCCCTCGCTAACAGTTTTTTCTTAAAGTCACCACCCCTCATCGGTCTTTTAACTCTCTCAATCCCTTGAAATATTAGATCTGAGGTGTCACCCATATGGACCTCATGGAAGTGTTTTGAGACCATCGAGACACCTATATTGAGAGTTTTTTTTATTCTCATAGAGAACTATGGATTACGCCTCCTCTCCCCGCTCGTACAATATAACCGTATTGTATGCGCGTGGAGATAAGTGACATGTCAATTACTTGCGGCGAATACGCGACGCTAGTAATGAATGTCATTGGGGCTTGTGGGCTGCCGCCCCACCCCTTCCCTGCGCCGCAGTACATCGTGTAAACATAGCCTCATGGTTTTTGAAGGTATAGCACAAATAAATGGACAACATCTGCAAAAATTGTAAACAGGATTACAAAACTATTTATGGTATAACCACATCTTATTACAGTTTTCTGCTGCGGCGCACATCGCTTAAGCCACAACTGCATCCAACTATAATTAATTCAGTCACAATTTACCCAGAATATAACTATATTGCTTGAATTATTTCTTTGACAACCATGATTGATTTAATAATAATCCTGTAGAATACTAGCACTGTTTACAGTGGCTAGTGACTGATGGTGCCAGGTCACCAGCTGGGCATCTTAACTACCTGCCATGATACGGGCACAAACAGACCACAGATATTAAAAATTAAATGATCTGCTAATCACCATTATATGATGTATGTTATACAATAAAATCACAATAATTTCAATACTTCCTAGTCTCAAAATCAGGCAATAAAAATAATGCAATGTCAAATTATAATTAATCACATAGACCTCATGCCAATCTAGGAAATGATCAAAAACAATTGCTTACTGCTACCGGTGCATGTAATCACAGTCTTGTGCCCACTAAATACATCGGTGCACGGGCAGCCCCTCCAGGCCTCTAGAGGCAATGGAATAATCGAAAGGAGAAGAAAGATTTGTCCAGCATCCAAACTCAGAAAAAATATAAAGTAAAATCACATATTTGGTAAGCATTAAAAATAAAGCTGCATCGAGGCAGCCTCTGTTCCTCCAGAGATGTTTCCTCAACGTGCTTGTTTTTAAATGGCTTTTTTTGCCTTCTCCTCACTACGCTTAAGACCTTGTCCCCACTGCACTGTTTTTCAGCCGGTTTTTAGTTTTGAAAACCGGCTGCAAACCAGCTGACAAACTTTTACACGGACCTTAATGGAAAATCCTCCAGCGTTCCGAAAAAACATAGAACATGTTCATTCTTCCGACCGGTTTTCGGACAGAAGATGAACATGTCTATGGGAAAGGGGAGGGCTTTTCTCCGCTAACCACGAAGAAAAGCTGTCCCAAAAACAGTACAAATACCAGTCGGCTAAACTGACCTGTATATGTCCTGTGCCATGTAAACAGCCCCTAAGAGACTCTGTGGCTTGAAACGCATCAGAAGGAACAGAAGCTGCCTCAATGCAGCTTTCTTTTTAATACATACCAATTAAATATGTGATTTTACTTTATATTTTTTCCGAGTTTGGATGCTGGACATATCTTTCTTTTCCTTTGGATCAATCTAGTAAAAGCACAAACACTATCTATACCTTATCTGTGTAGGATCACTATATACTTCATAGTACCACATGGGAATATGAGCACCAGCACATCAATGTTGCAAATGTCCACATTTTGGACAAATGAGAATAATGGGTTCAACATGGTCGACTAGGACACCCAAATAAGAATTGCAGGACTAATAATGATTTTTAAAGATTTTTAATTTGCAAGGAGACACCTTGGGACTTAAATCAAATAGAAAACATTTATTTAGTAACCCAAGACTCATGAACGATCCACCATTTCAATAATCAGTGATAGGTGGTCCAGAAGATGTAATATCATGTGAAGTTTATTCTGTTTTTAATAAAATTGTTTACATTTGTGCCATATTAGTAAATTAAGAATGACAGGTGTAACTTTAGAAGAATCCTAACAGAACAAAAAGAGGAACCATAATACAACATTACCTGGCTCGAAAATGTTTTAAAGGTATAATAAAAACTATGCCATAAAGGGGGTGTCTCATCACAGCCAAGGGGTTTCTAATATAAATACTGTAAAAATATATAAATAATTTACATAATAAAATAAAAAATAAAAAGATACTCCCCTCTGTACTCACCGGTGTTCTGCACTGATGCTGCTAGTAGTATTCCCTGTCCCTGTTTACTTCCTGTTGCAGCCCATGACCACTGTGACCAATAAGAGGCTTACGTGGGCAATTGCCGTTCCACTGACATCACCGTTTAAGTGCTATTTACTTATTGAGTGGTAAAGTCAAGGGAAAGGCATTTCATTGTCAGCAGTAAGTACAAAGTGAGTATGTTTATTTTTTTATTTGGTTTTATCATACCACTGTGACCCTTTTTAGATTTTTTTTTGCATTTACTGTGGAAAACCCCATTAATTAAAATTGCTGATTGGGTTTAACAAAGTTTGGTGACTTTTTTGGCAGTGCAAATTTTGTCCAGCTTTGTATTTTCCCTGCAACATTCATAGTATTACGAGGTGACAATTCAGAGCTGAGGGGCCCTGGCGGGAAAGAGGGGGCCCCAAGCTGTGAGGTCCCCTGTTCTGTGGGGAAAAGGGCCCAGAACTGTGAAGTCCTTGGCTGGGGGAAAAGGGGGGCCGGAACTGTGGGGGGCCTGTGGGGGGGGTGGCCCACAGCTGTGAGGGGGCCTGTGCTGTGAAGAGAGGGCCCAGAGCTTGAAGGGGCCCTTTCGTGGAGAAGGGCCCCAGAACTGTGAATCCCCCTTGTGCTGTGGGAAAGGGCCCAAACTGTAGGAACCTGGCGTGAAGGGGGCCCGGGGCCTGTGAGAGTGCCGGTTTTTTGTGGAGGGAGGTCCAAACGTGAGATTTGCCTTTCTTGGGGCCCAAACTTGAGGGACCGTGCGGGAGAGGGGGGCCCCCCACAGGTGTGGGGGGCCTGGCGTGAAAGAGGGCCCAGACTTGAAGGGCCTGTGTTTAAAAGAAAGGGCCTAAATTGTGAGGGGGCCTGTGCTGTGAAGAGAGGGCCCCAAAATTGGAAATGGGAAAAGGGCCTGTGATTTTATGTACAGTGTGTTTGTGTATGTATAGTGTGTATTCGGTCATTTTGTCTGTGTACAGCATGTGTATGTACAGTTTGTGTATGTGTAGTGTGTGTCTGTGTGTATATACACTCACCGGCCCTTTTTTAGGACACCTTCCAACTGCTCTTTAACACTTAATTTCTAATCAGCCAACCCACATGGGGGCAACTCAGTGCTTTTTAGGCATGTAACGGCCCAAGCAATCTCCTGCATTAAAAAAACCCGACATAGTATGGGGAAAAAAGGGTTTGATTTGGGGTTCCTTTGAACGGGGAATGGTTTTTTGGGTGCCAGGGGGGCGGGTCTGAGTATTTCAAAAAACTGCGGGACTCCCGGATTTTCACCACAACCATCTCTGGGGTTTTAAACAGAAAAAGGGGTCCGAAAAAGAAAAAACACCCCAGTGACCCGGCGGTCCTTGGGGGGAAATCCTTGTTGATGCAGAGGTAAAAGGGGAAGGGGGCAGACGGTTCGACGGGAAAAAAGGGCCAACATTGACTCAAAAAAGCCCCCCGTTAAAACCCAAAGGGGAGGCAGAAGACATCTCAAAACGAACATTTAAGGCGAACTTTTGGGGAAAAATTTTGGGGCTACAGCAAAAGAAGACCAAAAGGGGTCCCCACTCCTTTCAGCTAAAAAAACGGGGAAAATTTGAGGCCCAAAAATCCCCAAGCCATCGAAATTTTGGGGAAAAGTAGAAAAATTGGCAAAAACTTTGCCTGGTCTGTTTAGTCTAAATTTTTTCCCTGCAAACATTCGGAGGGGTGGGTTCCCAAAATTTTTGGCGTAAAACAACATAAAAGGGCATGGATCCACCCTCCTTGTATAAAAGGTTCGGGGGGTGGTGGTGTCATGGTGGGGGGAATTTTTTCCCTTGGGGCCATTTCCTTTGGGGCCCCCTTTGGGTCCCCTTTAACATCGTTGCAACACCTTGTTGAATTATTCCACAAAAAAGAGGCAGTTCTGAAGGAAAAAAGGGGTTTCCAACCCTTTTACCCTGGGTACCAATAAAGGGGCCGGGGGGAGTTTTAGTGTTTGAAAGTACATTTATATACACACACAAATATGCCCCACACAAATATCCCAAACAGACACACTATATTAAGGTGACCAGACATCAGGTGTCCCACGGCCCTGGCAATGTCCCTGTGGGGCGCGCAATGTTCCGCCTTACGGACATTGTCTTTTTAAATTGCCAGTTCCGGCCCGATACTGGGGCCCCCGGGAAGTGCTGGCGTCTTTTTTTTTGTATCCCCCCTTTTTGGAAGTGCATAAAATTTTTGAACCCTTTTTTGGTAGCAGAGAGTGAGAGCTCCCCGCTCTGCCGAGTACCACGGAAGCTCGCAAGCTGGCTTGCGCCTACCAAAGTTTTCAACACGGGCGGCGTGAAGTGTAAACACATCACCGGGGCGGCATAAATAAATGCCCTGCTGCCTATGTGGGAACAAGACAGAAACCAGCGAGAGCTTCCAGGGACGGGAGAAAAATTAGAAACTTTTATTCTTTTTTTATTTTTTTTAAAACAAACCAAAGGGGAATTTTAAAACCTGCCTAAAACTGACATGGGGGCCTATGCCCGGGCCTAACTGACTATGGGGGCCCTATACCGCCAAAAAAACCTATGGGGGCCTATACCTCCCCACAAATTTTTGGGGACCTATTCCTACCTAAAAACTAGGGGGGCCCAAAACCCCGCTTTAAACAAAAAAAAATGGGGGCCCCTATACCTCCCTTCTTTCTAGGGTAATAACCTGCCTACAGACAAGGGGAGCCTATACCTGCCCACCTTAAAGACAAGGGGGACCTATACCTGCCTACCCTACAGACTAAGGGGGACATGTACCTGCCTACCCTACAGTCTATAGGGGACATATACCTGCCTAACCTACAAACAGAACATTTACCTGCTTACAGACTATGGGGACATATACTTGCCTACAGATTATGGGGGAAATTTACATGCCTACAGACTGGGGGACTTTTATTTGCCTAAAATTTGGGACTTTATGTTACAGACTATGGGGATAAAATACACTGCCTACAGAATGGGACATTTACCTGTTTACAGGGTTTTGGGGGACATATAAAACTGCCACAGATTAGGGGGCCCCCCCCCCCGGGGGGGGGGAAACAAAACCTGCCTACAGACTGCGAATTTATGTATTATAATTATGGGGGACATTAACTACCTAACTTAATGGGGCTTAGGGGAACAATGGGTTCCCCCATCCCAACAGCGGGAAACCAACTTTTTTTCATAGGAAAGCGGGTCACCACGCTTTTCTATATAGATTCCCATTATGTGTATATAACCCCCCCTTCCCCCTCCCAGTTGGTAGGTAGATAGGTAGGTGTATAAGTGTTGAAAAAAATGAGGATTCTAAAATTTTTGGAGGAAAATTTCTGCGGGAAAAAAAGTCGTGGCCCGGGAGACGCCATAATGATGGTTAGGTGGATGGTGAGAATAAGGGAAAATGAAAGACTCTGATCAGAAAATACATCACCTGTGAGTCCTTAAATGTAACTGCACTGTAACCAGTTATGAGTCTGCAGAGCCTGTGTCCACTGCTATCCACCACTATATGGTCACTATATGGCAGTAATATTTAGTCTGAAGAGCCTATGTACACTGCTGTCTACCACTATATAGTCACTGTATGGTGGAAATATTGGTTGTAGCATAACGGTTTAGGTTCAGGCACAGTTTGGTAGCATCTCCCAGGATAAGCTATCCAACGTCCAGGAAAGCTTGGTGGTGCCAAACCCCTCAATTAGTTTTCTTCCAGAGCCATTACACAGTAGTTGAGTGTTGTGGGCGTGACCTTTTGTGAAGGGGTGTGGCTTGTATAAAGATGGTGTGCTCTATGACAATTTTGGGGTGATGCACGTCCTTCTTTTGCTCCCAAAATCTCTGGTCACCTTACACTATAGATATATGTATCTATCTAGTGTCTGTATGGTATGTGCATGTATACAGTGTGTGTATGTATGGCATGTGTGTATATTGCATCTGTATAGTGTGTATATAGCATATGTTTATATGTAACATGTTATATATAGTGTATTTATAGCATTTGTATATAATGTGCATATAGGGCGACATGTATGAAGATGGTGATCTGGAAAGGGCCCCTTTTCGCCCGATTAAAAATGAAAGCTTCCTCATTTATGTTGGCCCAAAAGGGGACTCATACAAGCGGGGGTAAAGTTTTACTGCGCCTCGCCAGGTGTGTGAGGGCAGTGCGGGACTTAGGCGCGAAGGCTCCCTAACATGTATTGCGATTCCAGACAGGCTGGAAATCAGCGAAAAATCATTAAACATGTTAATGAATAGCGTCCGGATTTATCATTGGTAGCCATTTTAAGCTACTTGTTCTTTATTTTAGGCTCAGTTGTGATGTATTTAACGGATGTAAATACGTCTGTAAATCCCTTCCAGAACTAAGCCCTGGGAACATAGAAATCATGCTTGGAGAACCACAGGTCCCAGCCAGACCTGTGCTGTGCTAGCTCTTGCTGGACATACAAAATGTAATACAATGTGAATGAAGAAAAACATCTTAATTTTTTTGTACAACAATGGACCAAAATTCCCATCTGGACAAATACTTCCTCATTTTAGAATAAAACAATGAACATCTGTGCAACATCTGCATTGGCTTATGTGATGTAAAATTAGTGTAATTTTCACTGACTTTGCAATACTTTTTGTCGGGGAATTTTTTTTCTTGGCAGCTAATATATATCTTGTCATTAATGTTATTGTAAAAAATGTATTAATACATTGATTTAATTTTTCCAGCAATTGGCTATGTCGGTTTATTAAGTAATGCATTTCTTTGACAAATGCATTTTATTCTTCATCTTCATACTGTGTAATTGACTTAAGATGCGAAATCACACTTTGTAACGCGTATTTGCAATGTATTTTAAACGGATTTCGCATTGGAAATACATTCCCCATTATTTACTTTCTAATACGCCCAATGTGAAGGGGTGTTCTGGGGGCGTTATGGAGGCATGTCGCACCACACTCATAATATTAGACACATATATGAATGTGGGTCGGCAAAACTAGGCGCATTACTACTCCGACAGGCAGACCTATTTTAATGTGGTCTGCCTGAGCCTGAGGAGTCGAAGTGGAGCTAGATTTGCTATAAGGGGCAAAAATGTCCAATATTTCTCAACTTACACCAGTACATTAATAAAAAGCAATTTATTATAATTATCAAACTCTAGAAAATTTAATTATTTAAATTTAATGAAAAATGTTATCATATATAATTAATATAAAAATATATAATGTCCCCAAAATTATAGAATATCTTCCTATTGAAATCTGTATTTAAAATAAATATAATCTTAACTAATTTTAACATTAAATAACCCACCTGATTATGTTGTTCAGATTTTTATATTTACATATTTAGACCGACATTAAATTTGAAATTATTTTGCTGCTCTCACCCTTATTCCACATCAGAAGAGCCAGAACAGCACAGGTATGCGGAACTGTTGGTCCTCCAAGTAGGATCAGTACCATAGTTTCTAGTCACTGACATGCTATTCTAAATTGACTTTTCTTATTTCAGCCGTGGTCTATTGCCTTGTATACATGTTAGGTGCAGTACTTATGTGCATAGTTCCGTTAATAATTTTATGTTCTTTTTATTTTTACGGCAAACTCCATAGGCGAGGAGCGATGAACTTTAACACATCATTTATGAACGCACAAAAACCACTTTCATACATCAGGCGCATTATACACTGAAAATGAGACTAGACAATTCACTTCAACGCGCCTTCCTTCATACATGTCGCCCTTAGTTCGGGAAGGGCTCCAGGCGGCCACACTATAACAGCGATGGCCTCCTGACGTAAACTAAAAAGGTTATTGCTGTAATAAAAAATGATAATACTACGAAAAAACAAAGAAAAGAATATGTATTAGGGCTTGTACACACGACGTTTTAACTCCATGTTACATCCGCTTTTTAGCTCTGTCTCTGGGACCGACAGGACAGACCCAGAGACAGATCTAAACAATTAACAGTGGGTTTATCACTGCGGGCTATGAGGAACACGCAGCGGCGTTCATATGAGAGATGTAAATTTTTTCAAAGATGGAGCCGACAGGCAGGAGGGAAACACGCAGCGGCGATCTCTCATGTGAACGTCGCTGCGTCTTTCTCATAGCCGGCAGTGAATAAAACTCACTTGCTAATTGTTTAGATCCGTCTCTTCTAAGGTCTGTCTGTTCGGTACAGAGACGGATCTAAAAAGCGTAGTTAACACGGACGTGTTAGCCGATGTGAACAAGTCTTTTATTGAAGTAGTAAAACATAACACAAATGATACAGTATATATATTTGATATCAGTGGAATAGTACTAATCCACGTATTAAAGATAACCTGTCACTAATACCAGACAGTAAACTTTAAAAAAAATAAAATACATACACAGGGTGTTTTTTTCCCATTCACCCCAAGAAATTTTTTGGGGCTGTATGGGGCCCTGAAATTCCTGATGGCAGCTCTGCTAATCCCATTAGTGTAGAAATAAAAAAAATGTGACTCCAACTGTGTAGTTATATGCCAAAATCCAATATATTGATGCACAATAAATTATGCATCCCAGTGATGCGTTATGTAATCAGGTGTTTTAACTAATGATCACCTTACTAATTGATATTCAATGAAAAGTAATCAGCCTCCAGGTCAAAACAAATGTGTAAGTGACTCTACTTGACCCCTATTTTTAACTTATATGGAAAACAATTACAAATAAAATGCACTTATGTCACAATAAACATGTCTGTAACAGGAAAGAATAATAATTTGCTTAAATGGCTGAATGTTGTTGAACATGATTATTTACATTTCAGCATTGTTATAAATTAGATTATCAAAAGAACATTTTTCCTATTATTACAAAGTGATTTTTTCTAAAGAAATAAAAAATGTGGAAATTTGTTATTACTTTTACCTCTTGTGTTATTCCTATTTCCCTACAAACTATAAATTCTTATGAGCTGAACCCTTTTTCTTTTTGTTTGAATTATTAGTTTGTTACTGTAATGTTAGATTTTGGTTGTACATTAATGTTTTAAAATGTAGATTTCTGTGGAATGTTTTGGCACTACAGAAAGATTATTATTTTTATTACCTGAACAACAACCGAGTGGTGCACCAGATATATTAATTAAAACAGTGGGGAAAAAGCTCAAAACATTGATTGCAAGGAGTACAACACATTCAGACAAAGGGCAACTTGTATGAAACTTGGCACCTCAACTCCATATCTCGCAGCTTTCTTTCAGTGTACAAGGCACCCGAATATATGAAAGTGGTGAATGTGCACTCATAAATTGCACCATAGGTTCAATGTGGTACTTTTAGTATTTAGTATTGTGCCAAAAATGTGTATAAATGAATGCCAGAATGTATTAAAGTGTATTATGTTAATACTAAAATGTGGAGATTTTTATATTTTATTTTTGCATAATTAAAATCTTACAAAATACTTTTTTTTATATAGTATGTTAATTTGTGTTTAGAAAAATGTAGGTCAGTGGGTCAGCCTTTATTCGACATACAGTACTAGCCGGCAGACCACAGATCTTGCTGGGACTTGTGGTGCAAGATCACTACCATAGTTTCTATTCAACTTGACCATGCGCGATATTCTACACCTTTATTTTATTTCTAGCTGCTGTGATGTGTTTGTAATCACTGATAATACTACGATAACTGTAAATACACAATTGAAAATGGGATTTATGGTAGATGCTGTATTGGTTTAATTTATACTTTTTAATTTTAAATTAATTTTATATGACATTCATTTTAAATATATTTCATAGGAGATAGATTTATATTTTAGGGATAGATAATTTTATATGACATAATTTATAATCAGGGGCGTAACTACCGGGTTAGCAGGGGTAGCAGTTGCTACGGGGCCCATGTGATTTGGGGGGCCCCGGGGCAGCTGCTACGCGTCACCGCTACCTGGTAATGCCACATCTGTGCCGCCGGCGCAGTAAAAACTTTAACAGTTCACTGCGGCGGGAGGGGAGCTGAGGGGCCGGGCATACTGCCCCCCTGAAGCCCGGGCCCCCCGGCCTTGAGCGGTTCAGAGGCAGCGATGGCGGAGCTAGCAAAATGGAGCGCGATCGCTCGTCTGTATTCCCCCTGCCGGGAGCTCTGTGAGTCACGTGGCGCTGCGCGATGGTGACGTCCACATCACCGCGCCGCACCGCGCAGAGCACAGAGGCTGGCAGAGAGGCTGGCAGTGCGGCGAATCGGTGGAGCATGGACCGAGGTGAGAGTAAACTGTTTTTCTTATTTTACCTGCCCAATAGCCTGCCTATTCACCCCCTAGCCTGCCTGCCTATTACAGGCCCCCTCGCCTGCCTGGCTATTACAGCCCCCTAGCCTGCACTGCCTATGCAGACCCTGCCTTGCCTGCGCTATGCAGAACCCCCTAGCATGCCTGCCTAATACGCTCCCCATAGGGCTACTTTACACCCCTGCCTGGCTGCCTTTTACAGCCCCTAGGCCAGCCTGCACTATAAAGCCCACTGCCTGCCTGGCCTATACAGCCCTAGGGCTTACCTATACACCACCCTAGCCTGCCTGCCTTATTACAGCCCCTAGCCTGCCTTGCCTATTAAGCCCCCTAGCCTGCCTGCTATTACAGTTTCCTAGCCTGGCACATGCTATTGCCAGCCATAGCTGCCTGCATATTAAAGACCCAAGAATGCCTGCTATACGCCCCTAGCCTGCCTGCCTATCAAGCCCCCTAGGGCTACCGTACACCCCTATCCTGCCTGCACTATTACAGCCCCCTAGCCATGGCTGCCTATACACAGCCCCCTAGGCCTGCCTGCTATTACAGCCCACCTATCCTAGCATGACCTATTATGCCCCTAGGCATGCCTGCTATACAGCCCCCCTAGGCTACCTATACCCCCCCTAGCCGCCTGCCATATACAGCCCCTAGCCTGCCTTGCCTATTACAGCCCCTAGCCTGCCTGCCTATCAGCCCTAGCTGCCTGCATATACAGCCCCTAGGGCTACCTATACACCCTCTAGCCATGCCTGCCTATACAGAGCCAAGCCCTGCCTGGCCTGCCTTTACACGCCATGTATACGCTAGCCTCCCTGTTACACCCCTAAGACCTCCCTGTACACCACTAAGCCTTCCTGTACACCCTCTCAAGCTTCCTGTAATACCCCTTTGCCCCCCCATGCCTGTACACCCCCCCAGGCTGCCTTTATACCCCCCAGGCTATTCAAATAAAAAAACTACATAAATTGGGTATCACGGCGCATCGGGGGGAGCATGGACCGAGGTGCGTAAACTGTTTCTTATTTTACCTGCCCCTAGCCTGCCTATTCAACCCCCTAGCCCTGCCTGCCTATTACAGCCCCTAGCCTGCATGCCTATGCACCACGCAACCTAGCCTGACCTGCACTATGCAAGCCCCCTAGCCTGCCTGCCTATTTACAGCCCCCTAGGGCTACCATACACCCCCTAGCCTGCACTGCTATTACAGACCCCTAGCCTGCCCTGCCTATATAGCCCCTAGCCTGCCTGCTATACAGCCCACTTAGGGTACCTCTACACCCCTAGCCTGCCTGCATATTACTCAGCCCCTAGTGCCTGCTATTACAGCCCCCTAGCCTGCCTGCCTATTCAGTCTCCTAGCCTCAGGCCTGCCTATTGCAGCCCCCAGCCTGCCGGCTATTACAGCCCCCTAGCCTTTGCCTGCCTATACAGCACCTAGCCTGCCTGCTTACAGCCACCTAGGGACTAACGATACACCCCCTATCCTGCCTGCCTATTACAGCCCCCTAGCCTGCCTGCCTATTACAGCCCCCTAGCCTGCCTGCCTATTACAGCCACTAGCCTGCATGCCTATTACAGCCCCCTAGGGCTACCTATACACCCTCTAGCCTGCCTGCCTATACAGCCGCCAAGCCTGCCTGCCTGCCTATACAGCCCCTGTATACCGCCTAGCCTCCCTGTACACCCTAAGCCTCCCTGTTACACCCCTTAAGCCTTCCTGTACACCCCTAAAGCCTTCATGTAAACCCCTTAGCCTGCCTGTACACCCCCCCAGGCTGCCTTTATACCCCCCAGGCTATTCAAATAAAAAAACTACATAAGTTGGGTATCACGGTAATCGGCTCAACCCACAGAGTAAATCTTACTTGTCACGGATACTGCACGGTGAACGCTATTAAAAATTAAAATAAAAAACACTGCTAGGTTTGCAGTATTTTCTTCACCCTGCCTTCCAAAAACGTATTTAAAGCGAGCATAATAGTCTTGTCCCCCCAAAAATGATACCAATAAAAAACGTCAAATCATTCCGCAAAAAAAAAAGTCCTAAACAGCTCCATAAAACAGAAAATTAAAAAAGTTATGGCTCTCAGATTGCGGCGATGCAAAAACGAGTTTTCATTTTCAATTTATAAAAGTGTTTTTATTGTGTAAAAGCAGATAAAAACATAAAAAAATAAACCAATTGGTATCGCTGCATCTTTTTAAACTCTGCCTCGACGTAAAACTAAAATGTCATTTTATACCGCACAGTGACGCTGTAAAAAATAAAAATAAAAAATTCATACCAGGTTTGCTGTATTTTGTACCAAATTGGCACTCACAAAATAAACCTTAATAAATAAAGTGATCAAAGCATCACCTCCGCCCGTAATCGGTACACATAAAAACCATCAAACTCATCTCGTACAAAACAATGCCCACAAGCAGCTTCCATATGCAAAAATTAAGAACCGCTTGAACCTGTCACGAATAGACAACATAAAACGCAACTTTTTATTAACCGCATCGATTGTGTTAAAAGTATAAAACCATAAAAAACTATATAAATTTATTTCATTGTAAATTGTACCGACCCATAGTAAAGTTATCCCAGTAATTTATCCCGATGGGGAATACTGTTAAAAATGAAGCACAAACAAAACTTAGGCGGAACTGCATTTCCACCCACCAATTTCCAATCGCCAATGGCTAAAAGAAAAATAACGGATACACTGTGCTCACCCAAAAATGCATCATATAATCCCTTAGATGTGATACAATGAGGGGTGTTGATCAAAATGGGGAAACTTCGGGATTGGTTTCACCTGTTCTAGTACTTTGGGGTGCTTTGTAAATGCGGACATGGCACCTCATTTTATCTGTGGCGACAATAAGCCACATAATTGAGCGAACCATCCTTCGTAACACAATGCATCAATGCGCCCCCCACACTGATTCAGCAGTGTCTCATACCCTATGTTGGGTTTGGGACAAGATTTGGGTAGTTATTAGGAGGATGTATCACTATGGGGGCGGGAGGGGGTGTTACCATGTTGAATTGGAAATATGTAAATCATTTTCAGCAAAAATTGCCAGATTATTGTAAAAATATATATTTTATTATTTTCAGAGCGAATGCTAAAAAAAATTTGTAGAAAAAGCTGTGGCGGCTCGATTATACTCACTGAACCCTGGATATATTTTCATTAGGGTGTAGTTTCCAGTATGGGGTCTTTTTAGGGGTATTTATTGAGTTTTGGAAACACTTAGGGTGTCCGCCAACTTTGTAATTGGCCCCTAAATAAAATCGTAATGAAAATGATAGGCCCAGAGTCCCTGTAGGTGCTCTCGCTCATAATTACTGGGGCTTGTGGTTGAGCAAAATATTGCATCTTGGGCCACAATATGGGATATCTCTGAATACGGCAGAATCTGGGGAATCAATATTAATTTGTAGTTACCTGATCACATTTACCGTATTCTTGTAAATAATGTATAAAAATTGAAAATCCTGCAAAAAAGTGAATTTTGAAATTTCACTTTCCACTTTGCTTTACTATTCAATGTTAAACATCCCTAATGGGTTAATACATATTCCTAAATGCTGTTTTGAATACTTTCGGGGGTGTAGTTTTTTAGATGAGGTCACTTGTGGGGATATCTAACATACAGTCAATCAAAGTCACGTTAGATATGGACTGAGTCCTAAAACTGTGTATATTGCTAATTTTCTTGAAAATTTGAAAATTACTTATTAATT
Source organism: Phyllomedusa bahiana (assembly GCA_025379985.1). NCBI lineage: Eukaryota > Metazoa > Chordata > Amphibia > Anura > Hylidae > Phyllomedusa > Phyllomedusa bahiana. The sequence goes on along the minus strand of JAODAL010011865.1, from coordinate 5,370 downwards.
TATACAGCCCTAATGTCGTAAAAAAAAAAATAAAAGTACATTAATAAAAATGTTGCAAACTACAGCAGACATATGGTAGTGCTAGTCATAAGCTATTTCGAGTGGAATATCAATCTGTCTTTACTGCAGAAGAAATTTTTGAAGTTTGAAATTGGTAGAAATTTTTCTAATTTTTCACGTTGAATTTGATATTTTTCACACAATAAACAAGCATTTTTTGAACCAAAATTTCTTACTATCTCTAAGCAAACAATGTGTCACGAGAATAACAATATCTGACTCATCATGGATAGTTTAATGTGTCAAAAAGTTATTCTGACATAATGTGACACATGACAAGATTTAAAAATGGGGCTCTGTCAGAGAGGCCAAATACTGGCTCCGGCCTGGGTATGGGGTTAAAGGGGGTTGTCTCATACATTGATTCATCTCCAAATCAGCCTGTTTCTTGGGTTTCATTTTGAATTACAAGGGGCGGTGTTTACGGCTTCTCTATAAGCTGCAGTAGAAGCCAGGTTCTATAGTTATAGCACAACTCTGTGCTGGCAGCCTATCAGGAGAGAATTGAACAGGTCTGTAGCTTATAGTGACCTAAGAGCTGATGCAGCCCATTACGGGAGGGGTATCTAGGAATAGGTAGGCCACTGTTTTAATGGACATATATTACTATGTGACTGTTTTTGCAAGTCTTTAACATAAAAAGCTATCTTGTAGTGAGACAACCCCTTTAAAAGGGTTTTCTCACTACAATGTTTGGCTTTTAACAGATAATTGAAGGCTTTTCTAAATACTTTGCTTTATTGATTTTTGTTTGGTCAGGAGATAAAGAAGATTTTATCTCTTCTTATAGCACACGTTTCTCTGGTTATTATCTTCTTTCTTCCAATCTCTCTATCTGATCTCTCTTATTTCTCTTTGCTTTATGCTGTCAGTAGTCATTTGCTCCGACCATGGTGAGTCATCTCCTGCAGAGGCTTATATCTAGTAAAGGTCTTTGAAAGCTTCTCATTTACCTAAGTAAACACCCTTTAGACCCCTGCAGACTTTATAAATCTCTTGCACTCATCGTCAGTGTAATAGCAATAGCTAGGAACAGCAAAACGAATGTGTACATCACTGCTTTAGACCCACCCTCAGCTTGAACAGCATGTGTGATTCTAAAGCTGACTGTGAAACTGCATGGTGAGAAAATCCCTTTAAGGTATAATCTTCTCACCTAAGGCTGGGTTCACACAGCATTTTTGTCTACGCCTGAGATATGCATTGGGATACTGTGAAAATAGGTACCATGACAGACACTGCCACTGAGCAGCAGGTATCTCAAATACTTCAGTAAGTTTGCCCTATTTGCTCTATTTAGTACATGCTTTTCATGTGGGCAACAAAGGCGTGGTGGACCATGCTTTAGTGTCCTGCACAAAAAGTGAGTAGTTTGCACTATTAATGTAGCTGTGGCTGTGTCACATTACCTCAGGCATAGAAAATAACATGGTGCAAACCCAGCCTTAAAGATATGGAGTTATCTGTTAACTGACACAAAAACCTACTTTGAGCCCAAATATGCTAACCCCATTGACCCAAAGAGAGCCCAATATAACTGATCACAGCTCATATAACTGTTTATGCCCCATGAACCCAACCAATCACAACTTCTGACATCACAATAACATGAAAAGTTTTTATAAAATGACAGTAATAGTAAACATTTCAGCATTTATGGGTTTTTTCATTATTACTGCAGTAATTTTGTGCTATCTTTGGAAAAACACATCCATTATATACTTCTGTTATTTTAAAACATGAAAAAACGTAGTTTTGATTACTGTTACAAGTGCTCCCACTGCCTGCATGATGGTCAGGGGGGAATTGTGGTTCTTCTCCTGTCCTGGGCACGAGTGCTGCCATGACCCGCACGTTGGGCTGCGGGCAAACTCCCTATAGTCAGTCCCTGCATCCATACTCACCTCTCCTCGCTCCTTGCTGTTCTCCTGCTGGCTGGCTTGAGTAATGAGGGGCATCACCAAGTAAAGTATAATTTGAGTGGGCTTTTTGCTGTGATATTGGGGCAAGATATTGTATATGGGCTGGTAAAGTTTTTAGGGGACAAGTATAAAAACTGTCTTGGTCTAAGACTTTCTTTGTTGCCTATAGCATCCAATCAGAGTGCCCCTTTCATTTTTTTCAGAGTACTCTATGAAATAAAAGGGGAGCTCTGATTGGTCGCTATGGGCAACAAAGAAAGTCTCAGACCTAGACAGTTTTCATACATGTCGCCCTTTGTGTCTTTTTCAGTCGCAGTCCTTCTCACAATCAGAAAATAGGTAACATACTTAGAACTAGTGTTGAGCGATTACGTTGACTATCGTCATCGGGTCGATGGTCGATAACGGCAATAACCAATAAGATATTCGATGGTCGATGATAGATTATGATCGATGACCATTAAAGTCTATGGGAGAGCAACAAAACCTTCATTCTTACACCCACACAGGGCTGGAGAAGCTGGAATTAACATCCACAACAGTCAAATGGATACGTGCTACATCTTAGGCAACACACTTAGGTTATAAAAGTCACAGAACCTTTCAATTCACCTGTGGTGAATATAGAATTGCTTCTTTAGGGATTTCCACATAGTGTATTGCCCTTTTTGCAGTAATGTGCCGCTGGCGGCGGTCTGTGTGTGTACATCGCAGCCCTGCCAGTGGCACCCAGGTTTGCATACGTTTTTTCAGAAATGTTTTTGTGTGCAGAAACATACGGTATACTTGGTGTACATTGATTTTAACCTATATGGGAAGGAAGGGGTGCTTCCATTTTGGGTTTCTGTCCCCGCCCACTCTCACAGGCTGTCATAAGAAGGGCAGCTTGCAGGTTGGGTGTTTTTTATTTTTTCTCTCTGAATAATGGAGGTCGGTTGACCCAGTGAGAGGCCTGATTGGCTCGATTGAGAGGTAAAGATAGCATAGGACTGCCCGATTTTGAGATCACGTTGAAAGTCGTGGGCAGCTTAAACATCTTTTGATCAAAATATGTGAACCGAGAGTCTCAAAGTTTTTTTCATGTATGATAGATAGCATAAATGCTTCTTTAGGGATTTCCACGTAGTTTATTGCCCTTTTTGCAGTAGTGTGCCGCTGGCGGCGGTCTGTGTGTGCACATGTAGAATTACATGTGTGCCGCAGCCCTGCCAGTGGCACCCAGGTTTGCATACGTTTTTTCAGAAATGTTTTTGTGTGCAGAAACATACGGTATACTTGGTGTACATTGATTTTAACCTATATGGGAAGGAAGGGGTGCTTCCATTTTGGGTTTCTGTCCCCGCCCACTCTCACAGGCTGTCATAAGAAGGGCAGCTTGCAGGTTGGGTGTTTTTTATTTTTTCTCTCTGAATAATGGAGGTCGGTTGACCCAGTGAGAGGCCTGATTGGCTCGATTGAGAGGTAAAGATAGCATAAGGACTGCCGATTTTGAGATCAGTTGAAAGTCGTGGGCAGCTTAAACATCTTTTAATCAAAATATGTGAACCGAGAGTCTCAAAGTTTTTTCATGTATGATAGATAGCATAAATACATCTTAGGCAACACACTTAGGTTATAAAAGCCACAGAAAAAAACTCACACACCATTCACTATCCCTGTCTTGTACCACAGCATGACCCTTAAACCTGCATCACCCACAAATTAAAAAGTGCCAGAAGGCAGTATGATTTGAACCATCATTTTACTTGAACTGGACATTGAATATCCCTGTCCTGGAACGCAGCATGAGCCCCAAACCTGCATGACCGCAGATTAAAAAGTGCCGGAAAAAGGAGTCTTTCAACCACCATTTTAGTTGAACTGGACATTGACTATACCTGTCCTGGACTGCAGTATGACCATTAAACCTGTCTGACCCCCAAATTAAAAAGTGCCGGGAAAAGGAGTCTTTCAACCACCATTTTACTTGAACTGGACATTAACTATATCTGTCCTGTACCGCAGAATGACCATTAAACCTGTCTGACCCACAGATTAAAAAGTGCCAGAAATAGGAGTCTTTCAACCACCATTTTAGTTGAACTGGACATTGACTATACCTGTCCTGGACCGCAGCATGACCATTAAACCTGTCTGACCCCTAATTAAAAAGTGCCGGGAAAAGGGTCTTTGAACCCCCATTTTAGTTGAATGGCATGACTATCCCTGTCCTGGACTGCAGTATGACCCTTTAAAACCTTTCAGACCCCAAATTAAAAAGTGTGGGAAAAGGAGTCTTTCAACCACCATTTTAGTTGAATGGCATGACTTACCTGTCCCGGATGCAGTATGCCCTTTAAAAAGGGTCAGCCCCCCAAATTTAAAAAGTGCCGGGGGAAAAGGAGCTTTCAACCACATTTAGTTAAAACTGGCATTAACTTTAATCTGTCCTGACGCAGAATGACCATTAACCTGTCGACCAAGATTAAAAAAGTGCCGAAATAGGAGTCTTTCAACCCCATTTTATTTGAACTGGACAAGACTATCCCTGCCTGGACCGCAGTAGACCATTAAACTTGTCTCCCCCCAAATTAAAAAAGTGCCGGGGGAAAAGGAGTTTTTTAAAAACCCCTTTTTAGTTGAACGGGACATTGACTATACCTGTCTGGATGCAGTTGACCTTTTTAAACCAGTCAGCCCCCAAAATTAAAAGTGCGGGGAAAAGGGGAGTCTTTTAAAACCCCCCATTTTAGTTTCACTGGACATTGACTATACCTGTCCTGGGCCACGCATGGCCCCAAACCCATGACCCCCAATTTAAAAAGTGCCGCAAAAAGGGTCTTTAAATCACCATTTTAGTTGAATGGACATTGACTATATCTGTCCTGTACGCAAAATGACCATTAAACTTTTCTGACCCACAGATAAAAAAGTCCCAGAAAAAGGATTCTTTAAACCCCCTTTTTGTTTCACTGGACATATACTGCCCCCTGTCCTGGACACAGCATACCCCCCAAACCTGATGCCCCCCACATTTAAAAAGTGGGGAAAAAGGAGTCTTTAAACCACTTTTAGTTTCACGGGGACATAACTACCCCTGTCCTGGAACGCAGCATGACCCCAAAAACCTGCAGACCCCCAAAATTTAAAAAGTGCCGGGAAAAAAAGGAGTCTTTCAACCCCACCATTTTATTTAAAAATGGACATTGACCTATCTGTCCGGGCCACAGCAGACTTTTAAAACCTGTTGACCCAAGTCACAAAGTGGCATATGTATTTTGTACAGTGACTGTCATTTAGTTTTTTTTTTTTGGTAAGACATTTGTTTACAAAATTTTATTTGGGGAAAGTTTTTTTTTGTTTAATTTATTATCTTTTTGTTTTTTTTCAAGTGTGTTTTAAAAAAACA